>SNQJ01S0074688.1:51146-88409 GCA_010110895.2 Picea sitchensis | reverse complement strand
GATCCACTAAGAAAGGGATCTCTAAGATATTTAGAGAGAAAATATCTCTTAAGGATTTTGGGGAGGAAATATCTCTCAAGGAGTTTAAAGAGGAAATATTTCAACCATCCATGAGATCCTCCACCTTCCCTACAAAATAGGAAACCAAATGTGAGGTGGATTCTCACACTTAATTACTTTCTTTTTCATGAATATTAATAATAATTCATGTGCACTTGATTCTGACACTTAATCCATTTCTTTTCCATGAATATTAATAATAATTCATGTGTACTTGGTATTTCTGCCTTCATGTAATATATCCCTCCTCCACATTGACTAGGGATTGTGACATAGGTTATTCCATGGTCTCAAGGTGTATGCGACACTTATACGACACTTTATGACACTTAGGGCGAGGTACCTAGGTGTGAAAATTTCATGTGTAATAATAGGTCTAGGTATAGGTATGGCAATTCAAGGAAAGGAAATGCAAGACATGACAAGGCTAAGAAAATCTAGACATGGCAAGGAAAGGCAAGGTCTAGGTCTACATGCTATATCTTGTTATAAAAGTTAATGAGTTGAAAGATTAGTTATTATTTCTTTGATTTTAAACAGGGATGATTTTAGGGGCTAAATTTTGCTCATGGGCTAATTTTCCATGGTTTTTTCCAAAAACAGATTCGCCATTCTAAAAATGATTCTCCCAAATTCTATAGGATAAAATTATTTTACTTTAAAAATCACCAAAATTTTATACAAGCTATATAAAATCCTTAGAAAATTGATTATTTTTACAAAAATATCGCCAAACATTTATAGTTGGCATATGAAGGATTAGTACGATTCGTCAAAGTTTCTACATTTTAAAATAAGTTTCCATCCTTAAAATCATCCATGATTTTAGATAAGGCCTTGAAGTTATGTTGTTTTCCATGCAATCCAAAAGAAATCATGGATCAATATATAATGATACTACACCATAAGGATGGAACATCAACCTGTTTAGTGACATACCTTTCTATGTAAATCCTATTAATTATGATAATCCATGTTTCAAAACTATGAAGATACCTTAGATATTTGAATAAAGAGAGCTTATGTTATGACATTGAAATTCTCATGCAAGTATTTTATCTAAGATATATGGGATAACAAGATGTAGAATTACATTCTTAATGAATCCTTTGATTGTAATTTTTACATATTAAACTTGTTCATTTAGTACAAACATTATTTTTTTTAGGAAAAAGAAAAGGTATGATACATGAATGTCATTATTGTTTTATTAAATTAACTTGAAAACAAATCCTCTCTAATGGTGAAAATAAATATATTATTACAAACAATTATTTTTATGAATATTATAATGAAAGTACCTTTTAGATGAATCATGGTTAGCCAAGGCAAGGCATGGCAAGGAAATGCAAGGGCTGAAATGGAAAGTAAATCCAAAGCATGGCATGGCATGGCATGACATGGTATGGAAATGCAATCCATGGAATCGCATGGCATGGCATGAAAAACCAAGGAAAGACATGGCATGGCATGTAAAATCAAGGCAAGACATGGCATTGCATGGAAAATCAAGGCAAGACATGGCATGACAAGGTAAGGCAAGGCATAGAAAGGAAAGGAAAGGAATGGCATGGCATGGCATGGAAACGCAAATCAATGCAATGCATGGAATGGCAAGGAAAGGCATGGAATGATAAGGAAAGGTATGAAAGGAATGGAATGCCATGGCATGACAAGGCAAGGCATGGCTTGGAAAGGCAAGGCAAGGAAAGGAAAGGTATAGAAAGGTAAGGCATCCCATGGCATCGTATGGCATGGAATCGCATGGAAAGGCATGAAATGACATGGAATGGAAAGGAAAGGTATGGCTTGGCAAGGCAAGGCATGACAAGGCATGGAAATAATTGGAAAGGCAAGACAAGACATGGCATGGCATGGAAAGGCAAGGAAGTGAAAGGAATGGTATGCCATCGAAAGGAAAGGCATGGCATGGCATGGAAGAGAAATTAAAGGCAATGCATGGTAAGGAGAGGCATCAAATGGCATGGCATGGAAAGGCAAGGCATGCCAACACATGGTATGGCATGACATGGAAAGGCAAGGCATGGCCATGGATGGCATGGAAAGCAAAGGCATGGCTTGGAAAGACAAGGAAAGGTAAGGCATGGCATGGCATGGCAAGGAAAGGTAAGGCATGACATGGCATGGCAAGGTAAGGCATGGAAAGGCATGACATGGTAAGGAAAGGCATGGAATGGCATGTAAATGCATGTCATTGCATGGAATTCCATGAAAAGTCATGGCATGGCATGGCATGGAAAGGAAAGGCATGGCATGGCATGGAAATGAAAGGCATGGAAATGAATGACATGGAAAAGAAAGGCATGGCATGGGAAGGAAAGGCATGTAAAGACATGGCATTGTAAGGGAAGGCATTTCTTGGTAAGGGAAGGCAAGGAAAGGCATGGAAAGGCTAGGCAAGACATGGCATGCAATGGCTGGACCTATCTATCAACTGGAAACCCTGAACAATGGAATCACCCTGACTGGCTTACCAAGTTATGCAAGTATACATCTAAATGTTCTTCTTTCCCTCTTTATGTCTTTTGTTATTTGTTCCCCTTCTCCTGCTTCGCATCAATCAAGGTGTGTGAATTGGCAGCTTCTACCCAAACCCCAATGGCAGGAGGTAATCAAGCTTCTAGTCCCCCTTGCCCACCCTTTCCTCAAATAATAAAGAACCTAATATGTAACATCCCCAGCCACCAACATGTCGGGGAATTCCACTACTCAAAGGAAATGCAAGGCATGGCATGGCATGACATGGCATGGTATGACATGGCATGGCAAGGAAAGACATAGAAATGAATGATATGGACAGGAAAGGAATGACATGACATGGTAAGGCAAAGCATGGCATGGCATGGAAAGGAAAGGCACAGNGGAAAGGCACAGATTGTCAAGGAAAGGAAAGGAAAGGCATGGCAAGGAAAGGCATGGAAAGGAAAGGCAAGGCAAGACATGACATGACATGGAAAGGAAAGGAAATTCAAGGCATGGCATGGTAAGGCAAGGCAAGGCATTTAAAGGCAATGCTTATCATTGAAAGGTGAGGCATGGCATGGTATGGTAAGGCATGGAAAGGCAAGGCATGGCAAGGCATGGAATGGCATGGCATGGGAAGGAAAGGTATGGAATGGAAAGGAAAGGCATGGCATGGAAAGGAAAAAACACATTATTGGATGGAAAGAAAATTTATGATATAAAGTTAAGTCATATGTCCCTAGAAAAAATGTTTTTTATTTCTTGGGATGAGAAATGTTCATTTTTTTTTATTTGTGTTTCCTTACAATCCACATTTTGATTTGAATGTTTCCTTGCATAATGTTATGGAAAGATATATATTTGTTGTTGTATAGGGTAAAATCGGAAGCTACATGGAAATACATGCAAGGAGGGATTATTCTATTTTAGATCAAAGTGGTGTTCTAGGGAATTGTAAATGTAACAACCTATATTGTGGCCTCAGATGGTTAGAACTTTAATTTTTATTTATTTTAGTGATTCATTGCTTAGAATTTTTTGGGTTTAGTTAGAATCATATAGAAATTTGATATGTATACATATGGATCTATTTATGTGTTGCGGGATATTATTTTTATTGTTATGTTTTTATGATGATGATAGTTTTGTGATTTGTTTAAACATGGAATTGAAATGTGGAACTTTGGTATGTGGATACTATTTCAAAATTATGTTGCGAATATATAATAGATGCAAGGCGTCGTGTAAATAAATACACATTTCTTAATTGAACATTAACACAAATAAGTATTATCATATGAAATTTATAATGTATATGCATGGATATGAGATATTTGAATTCCAAATGGCTATAGTGTCAAGGTGACCAAGGTATGTCATGGCATGGAAAGTCAAGGAAAGGCAAGGCATGGAATGGAAAGTCAAGGCAAGGAAAGGAAAGGCATGGCATAGCAAGACATGGAAAGGCAAGTAAATGCAAGGCATGGCATGGAATTGCATGGAAAGGAAAGGCATGGAAAGGAATGGCATGGCATGGAAAGTCAAGGCAAGGCAAGTCATGGAAATTCAAGGAAAGGCATGGAATGGAAAGTAAAGTCAAGGAAATGCATGGAAAAGAATGGCATGGAAAGGCAAGGCATGACATGGAAAAGCATGACATTTCATGGCATTGAAAGCGAAGGAAAGGTAATACATGGCATGGAAATGGTAGAAATGACATGGAAAGGCAAGGCATGACATGTAAATTCAAGGAAAGGCATGGTATGGCATGACATGGAAAGGAAAGGAAAGGTAAGGAAATACAAGGAAAGACAAGGCAAGGGAACACAATGCAAGGAAAAGGAAAGGAAAGGCTAGGCAAGCAAAGGCAAGGCAAGGCTAGGCAAGTAAATGAAATGTAAGGAAAGGCTAGGAATTGATCACATATTTTGTTGTGGACACCCCATCCACTTGGAATCTTGAAAATTCATCCATGGATTTGGATACATTGTAATTCACACATGTGGAGTGGCCGCATGCATGCACATTCTTGGAGGGAACATTCCATGTGGAAACTTGTCATTTGGATTGGCTTGATGCCTATTTTTGGTGGTGTGTCCCATTCATGAGCATTATTTGGTGCATACTACTACTATTTTTGGATGAGGGTGAATTGATTTGGAGAGGCTAATGTCCACATGTTGTAACATGGTCAACCATGGATTGAGGAGAGATATAACTAATTCATTATTATAATATTTATTTTATTTTTCATGGAGTTAAGAAAAGACTCACTCTATAAAGAAGAGTCTCTCTCTCCATTGTAAAGGGTGGAGAATTTGGGAATTTAGGATCTCTCTTCTTGGGCTACATTGTATAACATTTTAGCAATATTAATGGAGAATTTGAGACATATTTTCATTTGATGTGAGGCTTCATTGTGCACTCATATTTTATGTGTTTATTTTGTATTAAGAAACCCTTGTAACATGTTGTGATTTCCATTACAATGAACCATGCTTCATTTTGGATAGATTAATGTGAGGTTTCAACTCTCTTATTTCTATTGTGATTATGTTATCCTACATGATTGTTATTATTGGTTCCTGGAGTCTTAACTAGGATGAGTCTTCAGTCTTTTGCCAATTTTAGATAATGAGAACCATTAATTGTGTATGGATTTAACACTTAGAAATATTTTCCACTATGAGATATTCCTTAATGCGTAACACAAGTATTTATAATAAATTTACAAAAAGTGAACTTTTCTTACTTACATAGACTTCATTAACACTTTAAAAAGCAATTGATCAAATTAAATAAACTCATACATTCATGCACATAAAATACATTCATCAACATAAAATGAAAAAATAGTGAGATGAATTAAAAAAGTGCCATGTAATATATATATATTTATATATTCAACATCATCTAAATTGTACATTTTTTACAAAATGACACATCATGCCCAATATAGAAAGTGACAACAAGTGCCCTAACATAAAAAAAGAAAAGCAACCATATGGTGGACTAGACAGAAAATGGTAGTTATTGGTCACTCATTGACCATTGTTGATACATAAATCCTTAGTTACCAATATTAATCTTTAAAAACCCATATTAGCATCTAACTTGATTCAGGATAATTCTTGATCGTATTGAAGTGATTTGCAGAAAAATGATGATGTGCTTATTATCCACAATCTTGTTAACTGATGATTAATTTGAAGAATAATGGGATGACACAACATAAAATAAAAGAACTTGAATTATACAATATTGGTGACATATTTTACTACATGTCCGACTTCCCTTTAAACATTAGGATTGCTTCTCATAATCTCAAATGTCAAATAACAATACAAAATGCACTTACAAAGTCAAATTTGAAATCACTCTCCAATTCCATTGCTCAAACTTAGATATAAAGTTTACCATTGAATTCCTTGTGAAATTTTGAGAAACAATGAGTATAAAGTCGACCATATTCTGAACTAGCTCAATTTTACCCCCTTTACATGCCAAACGATGCACTATAGCACTCATTAATGGAAATATGGACTAATTCTTTCATAGACAACGTCTTAGCACAAAAATAACATCAAAATCATACTCCTCTTGCGAAAATGAGAAAAATGAGTATAAACATGCCTATGTTTGAACAAAGTACCTCATGGCACACAATTTAGACAAAGCCAAAACTTGGCTTCTCTCGACATGCAAAATGATGCATTGTACTGTACTATACCCCCGTACTCTGTCTCAGGATCTGTTCAACCTTGGGATCTGTGTCTGACCTCAGGATGTGTGTCAGGCCCATTAAATACGGAGCAGGATAACCTCCTTCCCTAACCTTATGCAAACCCACGACATCGATTTAATTATGTGGTTGTTTGTATGTCGTAACAAGCAAAACCTTTAATGCAATGGTGGAGGCATTGACATTAGTTAAGGTAGGTCATGCAGTGGAACCCTGCCAACCTTGCCATATGTTACGGGTTTTTTTTGCAATGTTTAAACCATATATTAAATAGTTCGTTGGTATATTTAGTGTCCCCACGCTCCAAGCTATGGTTACATTGGACACCACATATTCAAGGTGTCGAGGGATTAGCCCTTGATCCTTTTTCCGACCATTATAACTTTAAAACGACTTTAAATATAAGTCGTGCCCCTTACGGTTAAGAAATAAATGTGTGGTGTAATGGTAAGGTTGTTGAGTGTAAGGAGGGAGACTTGGGTTCGATACTCCATACTCCAAACCAAAATTTTAAATAACCTTATTCGTAGTAGGATAATGGGAGAATACCATGTGGCAACCTCTCATTGGTCCATCATTACCACGTGTCAATATATAATTGGTCCACCTATGTTGTATGAAAGCCATGTCACCTTGCCCAGTCAGACGTACGGTGTTCCATGTGGAACCTTGTGGTGTTTCCACATCAGCACTGTATGGATGTACATTCATGCCATGTGTCACTTTTTCAATGGTGACACGTGTCACCTTGACTTTTGACTTTTTCCTCGTTTGACTTGAACTTTGACCATCCATAACTTTTGCATACAAACTCTGTTTGAGGTGATTTTTTCATTAATGGAAAGATATCACTGAGATCTCCTCAATGTAGTCATTTTCAAGAGAATTTTAGATGATCAAATTTTGATCTTTTCTAGATCCTCTTAGACCTCTATGAGCATTCTATATCCTCCTGGACCTTCTGTGAGTGTTTTGGATCCTCCTAGATCAACTGCGACCCTCTCTACCCTGAGGAACATCTTGGAAATCAATGTTTCTTCTCTTTCTCGAAGAAGCACCTTGAGTGGTTTTGGGCCCGGGTGTGGTTCGTCACTCCAAAGATTGCACAAAGAAAAAACATTGTTATAAGTTTTTTTCCACAATGAATTAAAAGAGTTACAAAATGATAATTTGTAATTCAACATAACACAACTCACCAGAGATGGTACTAACAATTGTGAGGGTGTTACCGCCCTTATGACCCTAATCTCTCAGTGATGCCACCTTGCAATAGTTACAAAAATCAAATAATTAAATGTAAACAAATATGCATAAAATAAATTTCATTCATGATAAATAAAAATTATCATCAACACATTATCTCACTCTGAATATCTCGGGCCTCAATGGAGAGTCATTGACACGGGGAGCACTTAGTTGTACAACCTACTCCAAGTAAACCTCTAGTGTGGTAGTCTCAATGGATGGCATAGATGGAAATGGTGGTGGGGGTGGGTGGCATACGGGTGCATCCACTATGGATGGATGTGATGGAAGAGGTGGTGTGGATGTGTGGACAGTGGATGCATCCACTGAGGATGCATGGAATAAAAAATATGTTGGGGGTGGGTGACAATGGACCCCCACAGGATGTACAAATGATAGAAGAACCCTTGGCCTTGATTAAAGTAACCCAAAATCTCTGGGTAGGTGTCCAGGGAGTGGACTATTAGTGAAACTAACAAAAATATCAGTAGCCTGCATACAGATTAATAATATTGAATTATTAGTACAAAATTGTAAAATTCAACAACATAAATACAAAAAATTTAAGATTTAAATGATATTTAACTCTACACATGATACCTGTGATGCAGGTGACTTGTCCATCTTAGGTGGACATTGCTTGACATCGCTTGGTCCCACAACCTGTAGAAACACAAGAACATTAAAAATTTGAGGATGCCATAAAACAAAGAAATCATTATGGTGAATTTTTCAAATGTGTCACATACCTTTGTATGGGGTATATCGATTGGACATGATACCTCTCCTGTTGTATCAATGGTGGAGACAGACATCGATGCATCAATGGGCGTAGAGGGTCTGCTACATGGGCATAGAAATTGCAAAAACACATACAATAAAATATCGATATAAATAAACAGAATACGATATGAATATATAATGATGAAGAACATATAGATGGTTAATATACCAAACTCCTCCATGAATCTATGTTGTCCAATGGCCTCAATAGGTCCATCGCAAATCTTCCCATAACTTAAGCATATGTGAGGTTCGCATGGACAAATTTTGTGTCTATGTGCCCTCTCCTCACTCAAATATGGTGTATTGGGTGAAGCTATGACCCCTATATCAATGTCACTGGTAGGCACCTCCTACTGATATAGTGCAACAATGCTACCATGTTGCACTAGGCTCTGAGGCAATGATGATATAGCTACTTGTACCTACAAAAAGATATATGCAACCGGAGGACGCTGGGTAGGGGGTCATGCCTTCATCTAGGGGGGAAAGGACCTAACATGGGATCGCACCTAGCATGCTCTCAGTCTCATGTGGACCTTTGAACCACCCCTTGTAAGTCACCCCATATCAAAGTAGTTGACATGCTGACCCAAAATAAATTCAACCTATAATTTTCACAAAAAATATAAAGGCACCTCTCGTTATTGCAGGGAGGTTCATTAAATACCATGTACCACCTATCCATCCAATTTTCACTAATTTGTGGGTGGACGCACCAGTCAATGAAAATGCATTTCTTGTTCATATGTGGTTGTTGTCTAAATCAAGGATGAATAAAAATATACATGAGTTCTTGTTTTGAAATACCCAATTCTCTAACTTGGTTTCTATCCAATCCAGAGTTGTAATGCTCAAACATTCTTGCCCTATATTTAATAATAGAATTCAATTTCCCTTGGGCACTTGCAATGGACCCCATAATGACATCCAATGAAGTGGCCAAGGACTCTCTGCTTAGTTATCTTGTTCCCCTTAATCGATTTACAAGTGTTCTTAATGTGACCAACCCCTCATCAATTTGGGTGTTTATGTTGGGGGGTTGTGGTGAGTTGGGGTTTTCCTCGCCTTGGTATGTTGGTTGGTGGTTTACATTGTTTCGAGGTTCCATTTTATAATATATGCTGCAATTTAATAAGTGGACTTATGACAAAGGTATTAAAAAAAAAATTCCATTTTATCTGAAAAAAACCATTAACACATTTTTTTGTAAAACTTAAAAAAAACTATGCATTATCTTAACGATGAACTTGAAAAAAACTTATACAAGATTAGTGAATTGTTGAGATATTTACATTCAAGTATTAATTATGTGTAGTGAACATTGCTAATAAGTTTTCAATGCCATTGGGATTTACATCCATAACCCATGACTAATTGTTTTTTATTTTTGCAAAGCCAAGAGATGAAATAACAAAAAATCAACCATACCTTTCTTGCGATGGACACGGTGGAAAGATCCCTAGATTTTATCCTCCTATATTTGTCCTCTTTGCTTGCTCCAATTTGGAAAATCGTGAGGTTCGGTGGGTAAATGAGAACAAAATCCACCCATGGTCCCTTAAAAATCGGGCATAGCAGGAACATGTGTGCATTCCTAGGAACACGCATGGGTTCTCAAGAATGCACATGCATTCTTAAGAATGAGTGCATGTTCCTACCGATGATCCTATGTGGCAATATCACTGGAGGTTCGAGACTTGTCAAACCTGACTAGAGTGTGTTTTCCTGCTAACACCCTTGCCACTTTTTCGTCCACCAACTTTGTGCACACACCCATAAGCTAAATGCCATCTCTTATGCTCATAACTCTACCAACTTTGCTTCTTGCAATACTAAAATTTGTCCCTGCCCATCCTAACTTCCAAACACTTTGCATTGCTTCTCTCATATGTCACTTATTTATATTGCTTTGCGCATATTGTAACCCCCAATTCAACATTTAACTTATTTACTTACTAAGTGTTGATCCACATTGAACATTTACTATTTAAATACTAAGTTTTACTCGACATTAAAAAATTTACTAAGTGTTACTTCACATTAAACAATTTACACATATTTTTACAAAATTTTATCATTAATGTTTGTATTCCAAACACTTTATATTGCTTCCCAAATATGCTAACCTTCCCATTGAACATTTCACTTATTTGCTTCCCGCATATGCTAACCTCCTCATTGAACATTTAATACTTTGCTTTTTTTCTTGTTTTTAACAAAGCCTTTTTGCTAAATGTTTTTGCATGAACAATACTAAATGTTTTTACTTTTTTATTATTATTATTCTTATCATTCTCTTGTTGCATAAACAATAATGTTATTTTTCTTTATTATATGTATGTTTTGATTATTATATTTTGAGAAAAACTATTCATTGCTTAAGTTTCATTGTTCAACATATATTTCCCAACTAACTCAACTATGTTGCTTGTTTATATTAAGTATTCCTAATTACTATTATTTACATATGTAATATGTGTTGTCCTATATGTCTCATGGTTCTTTGGTTTGCACTATTTTAATTTTTCTTTTCTTTCAAAGTCCATGTTGCAATGCCTAAAATCCCTATGCAACTTCCTAATTTAATACTAAAATCATACTCTTAATAACTTTTCAAGACTCCTTTAAAAATAAATAAATGAGTAAAAATAAAAAAATCTAATTTCATACTAAAATCATACTCTTAATAACTTTCCATAAAATCATACTCTTTATAACTTTCCCAGACTACTTTAAGAAGGAATGAGTGAAAATCAAGGAGTGGTAGCATTCTTACAAATTATTTGCACCAATATAAGTGGAGTTAAAACCTAATACTTGATTAATACCAAATCGTACTCTTAATAACTTTCCAATACTACTATAAGAATGAAGGGGATGTAGCATTCTTGCAAATTATTTGCACCACTACATGTGGAGTTGAAACCTAATAAGATTCGGGATGCACTCTTATACCTTAATGACCCTATTAGTGTCTTGCATTTTAAATAAAATGAGAACTCTCTATCAACACCTTATCCACTTTCAATGCTGAAGAAAACTTATGCAAAAGAGCTCGTACCTTTACAAATAAAACGTTGACTGCTTGAAGTAAATCGTTGATATACATTACATAGTTTGTTGCACGTGTTTATAATTATAATAGATAATATCACTTGAGACAACCTAAGAATATATCGATCTTCATAAAGCAATTCATGGCATTTTCATTATTAATTTTGTTCTTTACTAATAAGTATTAAAATTAACGTATACTTCAATTTTATATAATTATTTAAATTATTATTATTATTTTATTTTATTTTTTATATTAATTTAATATTTGGAAATTTTCATTTTCAATGAATTATATAACTTCAATTTAATGGAAATGTTTATTCTTTTTTAATTATTATTTTCATTTCATAAAAAGAGAACTTTTTAATTTTTCTTCGAAAAAACCTTATCTAATTATCAACTTACAATGTATATGCTTTGAAAAAACCATTAATATATTAATACATAATTAATATACTAATTAATTATAACATTAATATATTGATAATTAATAATTATTATTATATCCTCTTCATAAATTTGCTTACCTTTCTTATCAAACCAACCATTTTGAATCAAGGAAAATCAATGCATATAATTATTTTTAAACGCTAGCAAAACAAAATTAATGTAATGAGAACCTCGTGAACTGGACTGCAAAATTTTCAGAAAGGACTCAATGATGATGCAAATACTTTCCCATATGTATTTGATAAATGATAAACTGTTATAAGCTGGGCAAATTCAAGCAAGTAGACGGCTCAAGTCGATCTTGATTTGCTCTACACTAACATCACATTGGTAGGAAGCATCGTAAAATATTGAAGCATCGTAAAATATTATGAATTGTTTTTCCACGTAAAAGAATGGAATATAGCAGTGCCACTCTTTATTTTTGACAATATTTAATCAATTTTAAAGTGGATCGTAAGAAAAATTGCAGTATTCCAATTAGTATTCATTAAGCTGGAGCGTTGTTTGATTAGAATGTATTCATTTAGCTGGATTGTTGTTTGATGAGAATGTAAGCATGATGTATATTTACCTTGATAGGCGTTCCGAATTGCTTGATTAATCATTTTTTTAATTACAAAATTTGATGTTATGATCAAGAATTGAAGATGCTAGCATATTCTTCGTCTTACTTCCAAATCAATGAATGAGATTTGTTTAATTAACTCTCTTATATTTATTAATTCAATTACCACAAACCATAATTTAATTCAATTACCACAAACCATAATTTAGTAAATCCACACCAAATTATTTTAATTTTAACATTTACATTATTAAATTTTTACATTGGTTGTTTTATAAATTCTAACTACATGAACGCGCCATTTGATACCGGAAACGTTTAAGTATCCGTCATTTCACTATGCCAGGATAGCGAGGGAGAGGAGTTGATTAGCCGGAGAGGAGTGGATTACCATTTAACATTTACTTAGGAATCGGCGGTTTCATAAATTCTAACGCCATGAACGCGGCATGTGTTACATGAAACATTTATGTATCCGCCATTTCATTATGCCAGGATAGCGAGGGAGAGTACTCGACGTTTAGATTTCACCTTAGGTTTTCATTTCAATGTATATATATTAATGTATTCATATTTTTGTCTTACAGGTAATTCGTTGTTTGTCTTTTCCTATGTTGATGATGTTGCCTCAAACTGCGGTTACATCATAAAAATGACAAGTTTGCAATTTTCGACCTGGGGTTTAGAGGGGTTTGTACAGTTTATCTCTTTGTTTGAAGACTTGTGCTGGAACAAATCTTTGGTTCATCCCTAAATATAAGAAAAAAATAAATTAAAGATATTGAATGAGAATTTTTCAGAGCACGAATTGCCATGCAGAAAAGCCCTCAGCAGAGTTTGCATTGCAATACAAAGGTGATTTCCATTCAGGAACTGTGCAGTTGTAATTGCTTTGTAAATTTCTTCGTGTTTGCTGCCATTAGTGCGAAAAAGGAACTAAGATGGGACATTTTTAACCTATTCTAGATCTCTATTGTCCTACAGCAACTAAAATATCATTGAAGGCAACGTAAAATCCAATGTTTTCATGTTCTGATTTGAAAGATATTTATTTATTTGACCATATTGTTTGTTGTATTGGCAGATGTATAGAACTGTGAAGGGTATAGACAAGTCTGGGTGCCCCTCTGGTATGTAGCAAAAATAAATTGACATACTTTGGCCAGTTGTATAGGCTTTCAAACATCTATAAAATTAAGAAATGAAGTAAGCATCAATTTTCTCCGAGATCGAATTTAATCCACGAGGAAAAACAAACCAATAGAATCACAGGACAATAGAATGGCATCACAGGATAATAGAATGGCAGGACTGACTATAACTAATATCTCATTATTTGTTATAGGTCATGATGAATCAGAAGCTTTGGGAACAGTTGATGGGAAATATTTTGAAGATTTCACAGAGAACGAGATAGTGTATTGTGACAGAAGACAGTAGGTTCGGTACACCAAGCATGTAAATCTATGAGTCTAAGCAATTTACTCAGCAAACTTCCAAGTGATCGAAAACGCTATTTCAGGTTCAACTACTCTTCGCTCATTTCCTGATCTTTCTTTCTTCTCATCTCCAGGACAGTTTCAAAAAGATGACTCGATTTTTTGTGGTAATCAAAAGGCGAATTAATAATTTGATATGAAGATCTATCAATGGAGAGATTATACCCATCACTTTCAATTTGGTTGGTTTTATTGAAAAGAAAAGTTGCATTTCCTTTCCTCGCCTCTGCTTTCGAAAAGTGTTTCATCTTTGCAAGTCTAATAGGTTGGTGTAGTGAATTCATGTGAATAGTAGAATGAGCGTACTTGGAATCAACGTGGTTTACATCCTTTTGTGAAGTACCAGCTGCTAAATAGTAGTAGGTTTTTGTGGAAATTTTCAGTGGGATACCATTCGAATTCCCCAGCATGTTACTGTTTACAAGAAACAATGAAGCAATGGGGATAGCACGGTATTTGGCGCGTCGTACGACCTATACCTATATCGTCATGGTGGATTTTGAGATATTATCATTCACTCTCATGATGGAGTTTGAGATATTATCATTCACTGATTTGCATTCCCATAATTCTTCTAAAACCAGTGTCTGATCTCATAAATAAATATGTTTTGTCTCTTTGTGTCACTTAAAGGACATTTTCTCACCGGGTATGATAACAGAACTCTCGCTCTGTTAAGATTGTTTGTTTTAAATAAAGAACGAATCCATCGCCGTATCAAGAGTCTCAGGCCTTTGAAAGACAAGGTTTCTACTCTTGTGACTCTCTGAAGCGTATCAGAAGTCTCGGGCCTTTGAAAGACAAGGTTTCCACTTCTGTGACTTCCTAACACAGTAACTAGTTTCTGCGTGAACAGTCGGCCAGGAGCCTATCTGACATTCTCTCTCTCCGGAGCAGAGGACTAAGATTAAACGCCCTGCTTTTCTGTACAGTTATAGTTATCTCTCCTATAACATATGGATTCTTCAGTTTGTTTTCGTTATGTAAATAATACTTTTGAAAGTTCTGTTTCTACTTCTAAGTCTCAACACTGTTTAATGATTCATTACATGCTTACCGTTGAGACTTTAGACTACAATACATTTACAAAGGCATGAGGCCTCCCGGAACACCTAAGTATTGGTTAGGTTATATTGAGCAATGTGATCAGGTTATTCCTGATTGCAAATTTTCAAACCCTTTACCTGACACCATGGAAAGACCCTCAATAGATGAAATACACAAATTTCATTCAATAATGAAAGGGTGTCCCAAGGGATCCATAGAAGAAGTCTCGATCAAAAATATGTTAAACTGGGATTTGTTTACAAATCCAGAGACATCGGACTTCAACATAGCCACATGAGATGAAGAAAAGGCAAGACTGTCACAAAAGTGGCAGAATTATATTTCTGATAAAAACACATGTATTTCTTTCTATGAATGGAAGAAATTATTCCAGAAGACTGAAGTCCACATGATGGAAGGAGGTTCTGAAACACCTCCTAAACACAAGTGGAAAAGTCTGGAAGGACAAACAGTTGAATCAAGTTCGACTTTTCCTCCATTTAAAGTCCTTGAGGACAATAAAAGACAAGTCAGAGAAGTACCTCTACTGCTTTCTCATGAAGCCACCCAACTAACAGGTGTTGACAGAAAAGTCCAATCACTAGTAGAAAAATTAAATTGGACAAACATTGCCTTGAGAGGCATGGATACACATACATTTGTAACAAATGATTATGTGAGACATGGACAAATCAGATACTTGCAAGTCTCTACAAACACTGTAGTCTAGTTTGTGAATGAAATACAGGACAAAGTTACAAATTTCAAAGAGAAAATGGACACTTCTCTAATAGAAATATCTGAAAAATCGAGAGAGTCCAACAGAAATCATGAAGAATTAATGGAAGGATTAGGAGAAGCCTTATCCAATATGGGAAAATCACTGCTTGAAATCAAGAAAAAGTATAATATTCCTGGCAAACCCATTCCTGATTCTTATATCCTTCCTAATCATCCAATATCTATTTTGTCTCCTGTATATAAACCTTCTGAGACCAAAATGGATAAAAAATCCCCTCACCGCTTCCCTCTTGAAAAGGATACACCTGAATCTTCAAAAGAAAATCTTTCCCTTGTATCTATTCAGAGACCTTCTTATAACAATATCCCTCACCATGTAAATAGACCACCTGCACCAGATCCCCTCGGAAAAGGAAAACTTCTTGAAACTCAAACATTTGCAGAAGATTGGTTCCCCGAATGGAACATTGACAGTGTTGGATAGATCAGGTAGATGATTGACAGAATGTATGTTTCATACAAAGTTCTGTGTATGAAAGGTAAAACAAAAGTTAAAGCCTGTAAAGCCATAATTCAATGTTTTACTAGAACACTGAGCAAATGGTGGGAAGTCATTTCATCTCCAATAACGATTTCTAAAATGGAGGCATAAAATCTAAGAGATGAACAAGGAGATGTGGTATATCATATTGATGGAACTCCCCACAATAACATGTTAGGATCCCTTACCACAACAATCCTTGAACATTGGTGTGGAACTGAATCTTAATTAGCAAACAAACATGAGCTAATCCTTATGAACATGAAATGTAGAAAGATGTGAGAATATGAATAATTTCATAAGGAATGGACTCAGAGAATCTTTGAAGTCCAAGATAGTCAAAACCTTTTATGGAAACAAGTTTACTTGGCTGCTATACCTAGTAAATTTGTAGAGTACCTAAAAATGAAGGAAGTTTTTAAGCTTCCATATGAGATGTATACATGGGGAGAGATCTATTCTCTAATTACCAAAGCCTTGGTAGGATTGTGTGTAAATATGAAAGTTCACAATTCTGTAAATAAGTTATCTCACTTACCTCATAGAAAATCTATATGTGAGAAGTATGGTCTATATATTTCAGACCCTGTAAAAAGGAAAATAAAAAAGAAAAAAGAGGTCAAAGAAAAGAAAAGATACAGGTAGAAACCCAAGACACACTATTATGAGCCTGAAGATATCAAATTGAAAACTCATGCCCATCAGGCCAGGCAACAAGTCCAGTGTTGGATCTGTGGCAAAACTGGACACATTGCACATAATTGTCCAGAAAATAAAGCATCAAGAATGTCAAAAGGAAAACATTCTCAACAAAAGGCTAAAGAAGCTCAGGCTAATAAACAATTAGCTCTAAGAACACATTGCAATAGATGTGGGTCAAATAATCATGAAACAAACCAATGCCTGCACAATCCCTTTCCAAAGAGAGAAGAAGAGCATCTGTCGCAACAAGGTTGTTGTTTAGAATCCACTAGTACCTCTAAGTTTGAATATAGTTCAAAAGAAGAAGAAGTCTTGAAGAATCAAAATTGCAAATGTAAAAATCCAAACTTCTGCTCTTGTGAAGATAGTTCAAATAATTCTGAGTTTGATTCTGAACCAAAAATTAATCTTCGCCAAAAAATAAAAATATGCATGTTCAACAATGTTGGAGATCAACAGGCACAGATGCTAGCACAGATTAAGGCCCTACCAGAAGGAGATATGAAGAATTCCCTTCTGGAAACATTTTTGAAATCAATCAAAACAGAACAAAGGTCAAGGTACGCTGAATCTTCAAAAAGAGAACCTTTGTTTTTAGAAGCTTCCTTTGATAGAAATACAAAGAATTTTACTAAATATAATAAGGAAGCAAAGTTACAGCGTACATCAGTAACTGATCTAGCTAGATAAATGATTCTCTTGAGAAAGGAACTTACCGATTTGAAAGAAAAATTAAAGAAATTAGAAGAAGAGGCTGAAGACAGCTACAAAGTAGACTCTTGAGCCAGGCAAGAAATCAGAGATATAAAGGATTAGTTAGATTCCAGACCACCTCCTCTAGAGGATGTACCTTTTGAAAATCCAAAAACTGCAGCTCAACTCCAAGGGTTAGCAACAATGAAAATCTTACCCGCTAGATTTCAGAAATATCAGGTGAAGATAAAATTAGAAATAAATTCTGAAATCTTTTATATGAATGCACTATTGGATACAGGATGAGATATGATTTTAGCGCATAAATATTTAATTCCCCACAAATACTGGTTTCCTAGTAGTTATTCTTCTATAGGTCTCGAGAATGTTTCTACAAAAATGAATTTTGAAATTCCCAAAGGAATTTTACTGTTTGATGAATATGCATTGGGAATGAAATTTTTATTATTTGAATTACCAGTCGATTGCATTCTAGGAACTCCTTTCCTATCTGCAGTAGAGCCACATGGCTCATCTAAAACTCCCAGTGGTGATCCTAGATATTTTATCACTTTACCAAGTATAAATGGCCACCCGCCAAAAAAGAAGACCTTAGCTTTTATCTCAAAATCACATGCCCAAATTGCATATTGTTCAAAAAGCATGGTATTTATCAATACTTGGGATGATTATAGAAATACTCATGTCACATAATATCTAGATGATCATACAGCATGGGATGTATATTGTGAAAATTGGGTACCAAAATGGCAGTTAAGATGGTCTGAAGGGATAGAGTTTGGATTACCAGATTTCTCTACAAATACCAGCATTCACATTATTCCACCTCAACATGTGATAGGAAAAATGTACCAAGCATCTACTATTTCATCCAGACAAAAGTTGGTTGAAATGGGAGACTTAACCAAGATCAGAACTGTTAACAGAAACTGGTTTTGTCAGACAACACAGAGATGGAACCAAACTTCGGCATGGAAATTTTTCCAAATTAACAAAATGAGAGATATAGAGTCATGGCCACAACAATATCCTCATCAGCAAATGTTTCAAATAAATTATTTCCAATATAAAGCAATGTGGGAGCATGTTTTCTTATGGACTGACAGATATAGATATTACTATTGTATGATTAAATTTTCTGATCAGTTTTCATCATTTCCAAAACCTGACTGGCTTATAGATTGGTGGAAAAAGCTTGGTTTGAATCCCAATTCTATTCATCCGGATGTTATTGAAACTGCCAGAATGTTTTTATTTCCTCATAGACATTTTCCAAACACTCTATACAATCTGGAACAAATTTCAGAAAAAGACTATAAAATGCTTTTTATGAGAGAAAAGCATCCTTGGGTCATTAGAACAAGATATGTCCTACAACATGATGAATATCATGATGGAGATCCTGAAATGTACCGAGAAATCTACACTCAACATTGGGATCCAGATCGCTTTCGACATTTTCATGACCAGCGAGTGGAATAATGATTCATAAAATCTTACTGGCCGACAGTGGTGTCAGTCAGTTTCCATGGATTGATAATACCAACCTCCATAGTTTATTTCAAGTCTAATTGGCTGACAGTGGTGCCAATCGGGTTTAGTGGGTTGACGTGACCAATATCCACTTTGTAATAAAATAATGAGCATCTTGGAAACTTGGAGCACTTCTCCAACTTTTGGCGTGGTTTGACTGACATTTCCAAGATTCCTCTTACGTATCGTCTTTAGTGTAACTACTGGTCTGGGAATATTCCATGACTACCACACCAGATCGAAAGTAATATTTACTTTTCTTAGTGGAGAATAAAGTCATGATTTGGTCAGAAGAATCTTGCACAATTTCTACCGCCAAATCTCTAAAAGCAGATTTAGTGGAAGACATGTAGTGTCCAAAGTCTTATCAAGTCTCATTGGTGAAATGATTCCCTTCTCCACAAATTTGTATATAAGGAGATGAGGAGTTCATTCTCGGAGGAGGAGTTTTTTAGAGTTTCAAGTTAGTAAGTCTGTAAGTTGTCCAAGTCTTTCTAAAGCTCCCTTCTGTCTAAACTTTTGAGTCATTCTGTGTGTATGCAAGTTTACATAAGTCTGTAAGTTTAAGAGCGAGTAAGAGTATTCTGCTCTGAACATCCTTCTCATATTGTATGACCTGGATTTAGAGCTATGTCTATCTGTGTTTAATATAAAGACTTCTGCAAACGTTTATGAAATATGAATGTTGTCTCCTATTGTGCATCTGTTAAATACTCTCATTTCTATTTGCCTACTATTGAAATCTGTGTGCCTTGAAAGATTATGGTAGTTGAGGTTCTCTCAAGTGAAAGATAAATATCTAGAGGAAAAATGTGTCGAGATTCTCTTAGGTCCTGCAACACTTGTGTAAGTCCTGCTAGGAAGGTGGCCGCTAAGGGAAGTTTATGGTGTTGGGTTGTTCGAAGGTTCACTAGGAGTTTTCTTTAGGAGCATATAAGGTTCAACTTGGGGATCGTCGGGATAACTGGATTGGTACTACAGAGAGTTTCAAGACATAGAAGGTCAAGTAGCAAAAGAAAGACAGACGCACGAGACATATTCATCTTCAAGATTCATTCTTCGTCCGAGGAAGCCTCTGAGTTTACAAATGGACTAAGATTAATATTAAGATGGACTAATGGACTTTTGCGACTTCCTGACAGAGTAACTAGTTTCTTCCTGAGCAGTCGGCCAGGAGCCTATCTAACATTCTCTCTCTCCGGAGCAGAGGAGTAAGATTAAACACCCTGCTTTTCTGTGCAGTTATAATTATCTCTCCTATAACATATGGATTCTTCAATTTGTTTCTGTTCTGTAAATAATACTTTTGAAATTTATGTTTCTACTTCTGAGTCTCAACACTGTTTAGTGATTTATTACATGCCAACCATTGAGACTCTAGATCACAAACTACAAGATATCTATAAGGGAATGAGACCTCCAGGGACTCCTAAGTATGGGTTAGGATACATTGAACAATGTGATCAGGTTATCCCTCATTGTAGGTTTTCAAATCCTTTCCCTGACTCTATGCAAAGACCTTCAATAGATGAAATTCATAAGTTTCATTCACTCATAAAAGGATGTCCCAAAGGAAGCATAGAAGAAGTCTGGATCAAGAAAATGTTAAACTAGGATTTGTTTACAAATTCAGAGACATCGGATTTCAACATAGCCACATCAGATGAAGAAAAGGCAAGACTATCACAAAAATGGAAGAATTATATTTCTGATAAAAACACATGGATTTCTTTCTATGAATGGAAGAAATTATTCCAGAAGGCTGAAGTCCAGATGATGGAAGGAGGTTCTGAAACACCTCCTAAACATAAATGGAAAAGTATGGAAGGACAGACAGTTGAATCAAGTTCTACTTTTCCTTCATTCAAGGGCATTGTCCTTGAATTTAACAATAGACAAGTCAAAGTAGTACCTCTATTACTTTCTGACGAAGCCACCCAACTAACGGGTTTTGAAAGAAAAGTCCAATCACTAGCAGAACAATTAAATTGGACAAACACAACCTTTTGAGGCATGGCCACACATACATTCGTAACAAATGACTACGCCAGACATGGAAAAATCAAAGACTTGCAAGTCTCTACAAACACTGTAGTCCAGTCTGTGAATGAAATACAGGATAAAGTTACAAATGTCAAAGAGAAAATGGACACTGCTCTAATAGAAATATCTGAAAAATCGAGAGAGTCCAAAATAAATCACGAAGAATTAATGGAAGGATTAGGAGAAGACTTCTCCAATATGGGAAAGTCACTATTAGAAATTAAACAGAAGGATAACATCCCTGACAAACCTATTCTTGATCCTTATATTCTCCCAAATCATCCAATATCCATCTTGTCTCCTGTATATAAACATTCTGAGACCAAAATGGATAAAAAAATTCCTCATCATTTTCCCCCTGAAAAGGATACACCAGAATCCTCAAAGGAAAATCTTTCCCTTTTATCCATTCAGAAACCTGCTTATGAGAATCTCCCTCACCATGTAAATAGACCTACAACACCAGACCTCTTGGGAAAAGGAATATTACCTGAAACCAAAACATTTGCAGAAGATTGGTTCCCATAATGGAACATTGATAGTCTGTTAGTTGGGCAGATCAGACAAATGATTGATAGAATGTATGTTTCATACAAAGTGATGTGTATGAAAGGCAAAACAAAGGTTGAAAAATGCAAATCTATAGTTCAATGTTTTACTAGAACACTGAGCAAATGGTGGGAAGTCATTTCATCTCCAATAATGATTGCAAAGATGGAAGCAGAAATTCTAAGAGATGAACAAGGTGATGTAGTATATCACATTGATGGGACCCCTCAAAATAACATGATAGGAGCCCTTACCACAACAATCCTTGAACATTGGTGTGGAACTGAATCTGAATTAGAAGACAAACATGAGCTAATCCTTATGAACATGAAATGTAGAAAGATGTCAGAATATGAAGAATTTCATAAGGATTGGACTCAGAGAATCTTTGAGGTGCAAGATAGTCAAAACCTTTTATGGAAACAAGTTTACTTGGCTGCTATACCCAGTAAATTTGTAGAGTACCTAAAAATGCAGAAAGTTTTTAAGCTTCCATATGAGATGTATACATGGGGAGAAATCTATTCTCTCATTACCAAAGCTTTGGTAGGATTGTGTGTAAATATGAAAGTTCACAATTCTGTAAATAAGTTATCTCACTTACTTGATAGAAAATATATATGTGAGAAGTATGGTCTATATATTTCAGACCCTGTAAAAAGGAAAAGAAAAAAGAAAAAAGAGTTCAAAGAAAAGAAAAGATACAGGTACAAACCCAAGACACACTATTATGAGCCTAAAGATATCAAATTGAAAACTCATGCACATCAGGCCAGGCAGCAAGTCCAGTGTTGGATCTGTGGAAAAACTAGACACATTGAACATAATTGTCCAGAAAATAAAGCATCAAGAATGTCAAAAGGAAAACATTCTTTACAAAAGGCTAAAGAAGCTCAGGCTAATAAACTGATTCGGATGATTTTCGGCACGAAATGAGAGTGGAGATATAATAAAGAAATGCACAAAGATATCGCAGATATTCAATAATATAACAAAAATGTATCAGATATGCAACCATAAACGCAGATATACAGTAATACACGATTTCTATTAATGAAAGAAATGTACAGAGACTGTAAAATATAGAGTGAAAGACTCGCTAGAATGGTGGCAACTTATCTCTGAGAAGAGATGTGACGGCTACTCGCATTCGCAAGAAGATGGTTACAAGGAGGCTCTAAAGGCCCTTTTACAATAAACGGGAATTCCAAAATTCCTAGAAATACAAAACCCTAACCCTAGAAGATGAAGCGCCATAAGTCATGTGGGCCCCGTTTGGGTAAGTTATTACATAAACTTCCTCGGGTCGTAACTTTTGCATATGATCTCCGTTTTAGGCGTATGATAGCTCGTTGGAAAGGTATCGTCGAGGAGATTAATTTTGGGGGCTCAATAATTCCTTCATATATCATTTAGAACCTATATCTCTAAAAACCTTCATTTAGGCCCTCAAAATGGCCTCGAAAGTTAAAACCTGCTAAAAATAGTAAATTGTCAAAATTCTTAGAAAGTTGTTTTGAGCCAGTTGGAAAAGGTGAGTGGCCACCGATATCCACCTGGATCATAAACAATTAGCTATGAGAACACATTGCAACATATGTGGGTCAAATCACTTTCTAAAGAGAGAAGAAGTGCATCTTTTGCAACAAGGTTGTTGTTCAGAATCAACTAGTACCTCTAAGTTTGAATATAGTTAAAAAAAAGAAGAATTCTTAATGAATCAAAATCGAAAATGTAAAAATCCAAACTTCTTGTCTTGTGAAGATAGTTCAAATAATTCTGAGTCTGATTCTGATCCAGAAATTAATCTTCGCCAAAAAATAAAAATTTGCATGTTCAGCAATGTTGGAGATCAAGAGGCACAGATGCTAGCACATATTAAGGCCCTACCAGAAGGAGATATGAAGAATTCCCTTCTCGAAACATTTTTGAAGTCAATCAAAACAGAACAAAGGTCAAGGTATGTTGAATCTTCAAAAAGAGAACCTTTGTTTTTAGAAGCTTCCTTTGATAGAAATACAAAGACTTTTATTAAATATAATAAGTAAGCAAAGTTACAACAAAGTGAAATATAAAGCTCTGGAGGAAAGTTGTGCCGAGGTTCTCTTAGGTCCTGGAGCACTTGTGTAAGTCCCGCCAGGCAGGTGTTCGCTAAGGGCAGTTTATGGTGTTGGGTTGTTCGAAGGTTCGGTAGGAGTTTTCTTTAGGAGAATATAAGGTTCAACTTGGGGTTCGCCAGGATAACTGGATTGGTACTTCTGAGAGTAGAAAGACGTAACAGGTCAAGTAGCAGAAGAAAGACAGACGCACAAGACAGATTCATTTTCAAGATTCATTCTCTATCGGACGAAGCCTCTGAGTTTATTTTGGACTCTCTTGATTTTTTCAGATATTTTTGTTAGAGCAGTGTCCATTTTCTCTTTGACATTTGTAACCTTATCCTGTATTTCATTCACAGACTGGACTACAGTGTTTTTAGAGACTTGCAAGTCTCTCATTTTTCCACATCTGGCATAGTCATTTGTTACAAATGTTTGCGTGGCCATGCATCTCAAGGCTGTGTTTGTCCAATTTAATTGTTCTACTAGTGATTGGACTTTTCTGTCAACACCCGTTAGTTGGGTGGCTTCGTCAAAAATTAGTAGAGGTATTTCTATGACTTGTTTGTTGTTATCTTCAAGGACAATGCCCTTGAATGGAGGAAAAGTCAAACTTGATTCAACTGTTTGTCCTTCCAGACTTTTCCATTCATGTTTAGGAGGTGTTTCAGAACCTCCTTCCATCATCTGGACTTCAGCCTTTTGTAATAATTTCTTCCACTCATAGAAAGAAATCCATGTGTTTTTATCAGAAATATAATTCTTCCATTTTTGTGGTAATCTTGCCTTCTCTTCATCTGATGTGGCTATGTTGAAATCCGATGTCTCTGGATTTGTAAACAAATCCCATTTTAACATTTTCTTGATCCAGACTTCTTCTATGATTCCTTTAGGACGTCCTTTTATGATTGAATGAAACTTATGAATTTCATCTATTGAAGTCTTTGCATAGAGTCAGGGAGAGGATTTGAAAACCTACAATCAGGGATAACCTGATCACATTGTTCAATGTATCCTAAACCATACTTAGGAGTCCTTGGAGGTCTCATTCCCTTATAGATATATTGTAGTCTGGGATCTAAAGTCTCAATGGTCGGCATGTAATGAATCATTAAACAGTGCTGAGACTCAAAATTAGAAACAAAACTTTCAAAAGTATTATTTACAGAACGGAAACAAATTGAAGAATCCATATGTTATAGGATAGATAACTATAACTGCACAGAAAATCAGGGCATTTAATCTTAGTCCTCTTCTCTGGAGAGAGAGAATGTCAGATAGGCTCCTAGCTGACTGCTCAGGCAAAAACTAGTTACTGTGTCAGGAAGTCGAAGAAGTGGAAACCTTGTCTTTCAAAGGCCTGAGACTTCTGATACGTCTTCAAAGAGTCTAAAGATTGGAAACCTTGTCTTTCAAAGGCCTGAGACTCTTGATACGGCTCTAGATTCGTTCTTTATTTAAAAAAAACAATCTTAACAGAGCGAGAGATTTGTTATCATACCCAGCACGAAAATGCCTTCATGGCTCTGATACCATTTGTAAACTCAGAGGCTACCTTCAACAGAAAATGAAGCTTGAAGATGAATCTGTCTCATGCGTCTATCTTTCTTCTGCTACTTGACATCCTAAGTCTTCCTACTCTCTGCAGTACCAATCCAGTTATCCTGGCGAACCCCAAGTTGGACCTTGTATGCTCCTAATGAAAACTCTTAGCGAACCTTCGAACAACCCAACACCATAAACTACCCTTAGCGGCCACCTGCCTAGCGAGACTTACACAAGTGCTCCAGGACCTAAGATAACCTCGGCACAACTTTCTTCTAGAGATTTATCTTTCACTTGAGAGAACCTTGGCTACCATAATCTTTCAAGGCACACAAATTTCAATAGTAGGCAAATAGAAATGAGAATATTTAATAGATGCACAATAGGAGACAACATTCAGATTTCATAAATGCCTGCGAAAGTATTTATATTAAACACAGAGAGCCGAAGCTCTAAATCCAGGGTATACAATATGTGCAGGATGCTCTACTCGCTCACACACTTACAAACTTATGCAGACTTACACACAAAATGACTCAAAAGCTTAGACAGAAGGGAGCTTTAGAAAGACTCAGAAAACTTACAGACTTACTAACTTGAAACTCTAAAAAACTCCTCCTCCGAGAATGAACTCCTCATCTCCTTATAAAAAAATTTGTGGAGAAGGGAATCATTTCACCGATGAGACTCGATAAGACATTGGACCCTACATGTCTTCCAATAAATTTGATTTTAGAGATTTAGCGTTAGAGATCGTGCAAGATTCTTCCGACCAAATCATAACTTTATTCTCCACTAAGAAAAGTAAATCTTAATTTAGATCTAGCGGGGTGGTTGTGCAAGATTCCCTGACCATTAGTCACACTCAAGACGATATGTAAGAGGAATCTTGGAAATTCGGGTCAAACCACACCAAAAGTTGGAGAAGTGCTCCAAGTTTGCAGGGTGCTCATTATTTTAATACAAAGTGGATATTGGTCATGTCAACCAACTAACCCCGATTGGCACCACTGTCGGCCAATTAGACTTGAAGTACACTATGGAGGTTGGTATCGTCAACCCACAGAAACCGACTGACACCAGTGTCAGCTAGTAAGACTTTATGAATCATTATTCCACCGACTGGTCATGAAAATGTCGAAAGCGATCTAGATCCCAATGTTGAGTGTAGATTTCTCAGTACATTTCAGTATCTCCATCATGATTTTCATCCTGTTGTAGGACATATCTTGTTCTAATAACCCAAGGATGCTTTTCTCTGATATAAAGCATTTTATAGTCATTTTCCGAAATTTGTTCCAGATTGTATATAGGGTTTGGAAAATGTCTTTGAGGAAATAAAAACATTCTGGCAGTGTCAATAACATCCGGATGAATAGCATTGGGATTCAAACCAAGATTTTTCCACCAATCTATAAGCCAGTCAGGTTCTATAAATGATGAAAACTGATCAGAAAATTTAATCATATAATAGTAATATCTATATCTGTGAGTCCATAAGAAAACATGCTCCCACATTACTTTATACTAGAAATAATTTATTTGAAACATTTGTTGATGAAGATCTTTTTGTGGCCATGACTGTATATCTCTCATTCTATTAATTTGGAAAAAGTTCCATGACAGAGTTTGGTTCCATCTTTGTGTGGTCTGATAGAACCAGTTTCTATTAACAGTTCTGATCTTGGTTAAGTCTCCCATTTCAACCAACTTTTGTCTGGATGCAATAGTAGATGCCTGGTGCATTTTTCCTATCACATGTTGAGGTGGAATAACATGAATGCTCGTATTTGTAGAGAAACCTGGTAATCCAAACTCTATCCCTTCAGACCATCTTAACTGCCATTTTGGTGCCCAATTTTCACAATATACATCCCATGGTGTATGATCATCTAGATATTCTGTGACAAGAGTATTTCTATAATCATCCCAAGTATTGATAATCACCATGCTTTTTGAACAATATGCAATTTGGGCATGTGATTTTGAGATAAAAGCTAAGGTCTTGTTTTTTGGCGGGTGGCCATTTATACTTGGATAAGTGTTAAAATATCCAGGATCAACACTGGGAGTTTGAGACGATCCATGTGGCTCTACTACAGATAGGAAAGGAGTTCCTAGAATGCAATCGACTCGTAATTCAGATAATAAAAATTTCATTCCCAATGCATATTTAACAAACAATAAAATTCCTTTGGGAATTTCAAAATTCACTTCTGTAGAAACATTCCCGAGACCTATAGCAGAATAACTGCTAGGAAACCAATATTTGTGGGGAATTAAATCTTTATGCACTAAATTTATATCTGATCTTATATCCAATAGCGCATTCAAACAAAAGATTTCATAATTTATTTCTAATTTTATATTCAGCTTATATTTCTGAAATCTAACGGGAAAGATTTTCATTGCTGCTAACCCTTGGAGTTGAGCTGCAGTTTTTGTCTTTTCTGAGTCTTTAATCTATTTGATCCCTGATATCTCTAATTTCTTGCCTGGCCCAAGAGTCTACTTTGTAGTTGTCTTCAGAATCTTCCTCTAATTTCTTTAATTGTTTTTTCAAATCAGTAACTTCCTTTCTTAAGAGAATCATTTATCTAGCTAGATCAGTTACTGATGTATGCTATAACTTTTCTTCCTTATTATATTTAATAAAAGTCTTTGTATTTCTATCAAAGGAAGCTTCTAAAAACAAAGGTTCTCTTTTAGAAGATTCATCATACCTTGAACTTTGTTCTGTTTTGATTGATTTCAAAAATGTTTCCAGAAGGGAATTCTTCATATGTCCTTCTGGTATTGCATTAATATGTGCTAGCATCTGTGCCTCTTGATCTCCAACATTGATGAACATGTAGATTTTTATTTTTTGGCGAAGATTAATTTCTGGTTTAGAATCAGACTGAGAATTATTTGAACTATCTTCACAAGAGCAGAAGTTTGGATTTTTACATTTGCAATTTTGATTCATCAAGACTTCTTCTTCTTTTGAACTATATTCAAACTAAGAGGTACTAGTGGATTCTGAACAACAACCTTGTTGCAACAAATGCACTTGTTCTCTCTTTCGAAAGGGATTGTGTGGGCATTGGTTTGTTTCATGATTATTTGACGCACATCTGTTGCAATGTGTTCTCAGATCTAATTGTTTATTAGCCTATGCTTCTTTAGCCTTTTGTTCAAAATGTTTTAATTTTGACATTCTTCATGCTTTATTTTCTGGACAATTATGTGCAATGTGTCCAGTTTTTCCACATATCCAAAAATGGACTTGCTGCCTGGCCTGATGGGCATGAGTTTTCAATTTGATATCTTCAGGCTCATAATAGTGTGTCTTGGGTTTGTACCTATATCTTTTATTTTCTTTGAAGTCTTTTTGTTTTTTTCTTTTCCTTTGACCAGCCAATGGAATAATGATTCATAAAGTCTTACTGGCTGACAGTGGTGTCAGTTGGTTTCCGTGGGTTGACAATACCAACCTCCACAGTGTACTTCAAGTCTAATTGGATGACAATGGTGCCGATCAGGTTTAGTGGGTTGACGTGACCAATAAAATAATGATCATCTTGGAAACTTGGAGCACTTCTCCAACATTTAGCATGGTTTGAACCGCATTTCCAAGATTCCTCTTACGTATTGTCTTGAGTGTGACTACTGGTCGGGGAATCTTGCACGACTACCCCACCAGATCTAAAGTAAGATTTAATTTTCTTAGTGAAGAATAAAGTTACAATTTAGTCGGAAGAATCTTACATGATTTCTACTACCAAATCTCTAAAACCCGATTTGGTGGAAGACATGTAGGGTACAAAGTCTATTCGAGTCTCATCGGTGAAATGATTCCCTTCTCCAAAAATTTGTATATAAGGAGATGAGGAGTTCATTCTATGGGAGCTGTTTTTTAGAGTTTCAAGTTAGTAAGTCTGTAAGTTGTCCGAGTATTTCTAAAGCTCCCTTTTGTCTGAGCTTTTGACTCATTCTGTGTGCAAGTCTGCATAAGTTTGTAAGTGTGTGAGTGAGTAGAGCATCCTGCTCATATTGTATACCCTGGATTTAGAGCTTCGGTTCTCTATGTTTAATATAAAGACTTCCACAAGCGTTTATGAAATTAGAATGTTGTATCCTATTATGAATATGTTAAATACTCTTTCTTCTATTTGCCTACTATTGCTATTTGTGTGCCTTGAAAGATTATGGTAGCCGAGGTTTTCTCAAGTGAAAGATAAAGCTCTGGAGGAAAGTTGTGTGAAGGTTCTGTTAGGTCCTGGAGAACTTGTGTAAGTCCCTCTAGGCAGGTGGCCGCTAAGGGAAGTTTATGGTATTGGGTTGTTCGAAGGTTCACTAGAAGTTTTATTTAGGAGCATATAAGGTTCAACTTGGGGTTCGCCATGATAACTGGATTGGTACTGCAGAGAGTAGCAAGATGTAGAAGTTCAAGTAGCAGAAGAAAGACAGATGCACGAGACAGATTCATCTTCACTCTTCATTCTCCATCAGAGGAAGCCTCTGAGTTTACAAATGGTATCAGATCCATGAAGCTATTTTCGCGCCAGGTATGATAACAAATCCCTCGCTCTGTTAAGTTTTGTCTAAAGTAATAAAGAAAGAATCTAGAGCCATATCAAGAGTCTTGGGCCTTTGAAAGACAAGGTTTCCACTCTTGCGACTCTCTTAAGCCATATCAGAAGTCTCAGGCCTTTGAAAGACAAGGTTTCCACTTCTGCGACTTCCTGACAGAGTAACTAGTTTCTGCCTGAGCAATCGGCTAGGAGCCTATCTGACATTCTCTCTCTCCGGAGCAGAGGACTAAGATTAAACGCCTTGATTTTCTGTGCAGTTATAATTATCTCTCCTATAACATATGTATTCTTCAGTTTTTTTTTGTTATGTAAATAATACTTTTGAAAGTTTTGTTTCTACTTCTAAGTCTCAATATTGTTTAATGATTCATTACATGCCGACCATTGAGACTTTAGATCCCAGACTACAAGACATTTACAAAGGCATTAGGCCTCCCATAACACCTAAGTATGGGTTAGGTTATATTGAGCAATGTGATCAGGTTAATCCTGATTGTGGGTTTTCAAACCCTTTACCTCACACCATGCAAAGACCCTCAATAGATAAAATACACAAATTTCATTCAATAATGAAAGGGTTCCCAAGGGATCCATAGAAGAAGTCTGGATCAAAAATATGTTAAACTGGGATTTTCTTACAAATCCAGAGACATCGGACTTCAACATAGCCACATCAGATGAAGAAAGGGCAACACTATCACAAAAGTGGCAGAATTATATTTCTGATAAAAACACATGGATTTCTTTCTATGAATGGAATAAATTATTCCAGAAGGCTGAAGTCCAGATGATGGAAGGAGGTTCTGAAACACCTCCTAAACACAAGTGGAAAAGTATGGAAGGAAAGACAGTTGAATCACGTTCGACTTTTCCTCCATTTAAAGGAATTTTCCTTGAGGACAATAACAGACAAGTCAGAGTAGTACCTGTCCTACTTTCTGATGAAGCCACCCATCTAATGTGTGTTGATATAAAATTCCAATTACCAGTAGAACAATTAAATTGGACAAACACTGCATTGAGAGGCATGGCTACACATACATTTGTAACAAATGATTATGCCAGACGTGGACAAATCAGAGACTTGCAAGTCTCTACAAACACTGTAGTCCAGTCTGTGAATGAAATACATTACAAAGTTACAAATGTCAAAGAGAAAATGGACACTGCTCTAATAGAAATACCTGAAAAATCGAGAGAGTCCAACAGAAATCATGAAGAATTAATGGAAGGATTAGGAGAAGCTTTCTCCAATATGGGAAAATCACTGCTTTAAATAAAAAAAAAGGATAATATCCCTCACAAACCCATTCCTGGTCCTTATATCCTTCCTAATCATCGAATATCTATTTTGTCTCCTGTATCTAAACCTTATGGGACCAAAATGGATTAAAAGTTCCCTCACCACTTCCCTCCTGAAAAGGATACACCTGAATCTTCAAAAGAAAATCTTTCCCTTGTATCTATTCAGAGACCTGCTTATGATAATCTCCCTCACCATGTAAATAGACCATCTACACCATATCTCTTGGGAAAAGGAAAACTTCCTGAAACTCAAACATTTGCAGAAGATTGGTTCCCCGAATGGAACATTGACAGTCTGTCAGTTGGACAGATCAGGAAGATGATTGATAGAATGTATGTTTCATACAAATTTATGTGTATGAAAGGTAAAACAAAAGTTGAATCCTGTAAATCCATAATTCAATGTTTTACTAGAACATTGAGCAAATGGTGGCAAGTTATCTCATCTCCAATAATGATTGCTAAAATGGAGGCAAAAATTCTAAGAGATGAACAAGGAGATGTGGTATATCATATTGATGGAACTCCCCATAATAAAATGATAGGATCCCTTACCACAACAATCCTTGAACATTGGTGTCGAACTGAACTAAATTAGCAGACAAACATGAGCTAATCCTTATGAACATGAAATGTAGAAAGATGTCATAATATGAAGAATTTCATAAGGATTGGAGTCAGAGAATCTTTGAGGTTCAAGATAGTCAAAACCTTTTATGGAAACAAGTTTACTTGGCTACTATACCCAGTAAATTTGTAGAGTAATTAAAAATGCAGGAAATTTTTAAGCTTCCATATGAGATGTATACATGGGGAGAGATCTATTCTCTCATTACAAAATCTTTGGTAGGGTTGTGTGTAAATATGAAAGTTCACAATTCTATAAATAAGTTATCTCACTTACCTGATAGAAAATCTATATGTGAGAAGTATGGTCTATATATTTCAGACCCTATAAAAAGGTAAAGAAAAAATCAAAAAGAGTTCAAAGAAAATAAATGATACAGGTACAAATCCAAGACACACTATTATGAGCCTGAAGATATCAAACTGACAACTCATGCCCATCAAGCCAGGCAACAAGTCCAGTGTTGGATTTGTGGCAAAACTGGACACATTGCACATAATTGTCCAGAAAATAAAGCATCTAGAATGTCAAAAGGAAAACATTATGAACAAAAGGATAAATAAGCTTAGGCTAATAAACAATTATCTCTGAGAACACATTGCAACAAATGCGGGTCAAATAATCATGAAACAAACCAATGCCCGCACAATCCTTTTCCAAAGAGAGAAGAAGTGCATCTGTTGCAACAAGGTTGTTGTTCAGAATCCACTAGTACCTATGAGTTTGAATATAGATCAGAAGAAGAAGAAGTCTTGATGAATCAAAATTGCAAATGTAAAAATCCAAACTTATGCTCTTGTGAAGATTGTTCAAATAATTCTGAGTCTGATTCTGAACCAGAAATTAATCTTCGCCAAAAGATAAAAATAGGCATGTTCAACAATATTGGAGATCAAGAGGCACAAATGATAGCACAGATTAAGGCCCTACCAGAAGGAGATATGAAGAATTCTCTTCTAGAAACATTTTTGAAATCAATCAAAACATAACAAAGGTCAAGGTATGTTGAATCTTCAAAAAGAGAACCTTTGTTTTCAGAAGCTTCCTTTGATAGAAATACAAAGACTTTTATTAAATATAATAAGGAAGCAAAGGTGAAAGATAAAGATCTAGAGGAAAGCTATGATGAGGTTCTCTTAGGTCCTCGAGCACTTGTGTAAGTCCCGCTAGGCGGGTGGCCGCTAAGGGCAGTTTACTGTGTTGGGTTGTTCGAAGGTTCGCTAGGAGTTTTCTTTAGGAGAATATAAGGTTCAACTTGGGGTTCGCCAGGATAAATGGATTGGTACTGCAGAGAGTAGCAATACGTAGAAGGTCAAGTAGCAGAAGAAAGGCAGATGCACGAGACAGATTCATCTTCAAGCTTCATTCTCCGTCGGAGAAAGCCTCTGAGTTTACAAATGGTATCAGAGCCATGAAGCCATTTTTCGCACCGGGTATGATAACAGATCTCTCACTCTGTTAATTTTGTTTGTTTTAAATAAAGAATGAATCCAGAGCCGTATCAAGAGTCTTGGACCTTTGAAAGACAAGTTTTCCACTCTTGTGACTCTTTGAAGTCGTATCAGAAGTCTCGGGCCTTTGAAAGACAAGGTTTCCACTTCTGCGACTTCCTGATAGAGTAACTAGTTTCTGCCTGAGCAGTTGGCCAGGAGCCTATCTGACATTCTCTCTCTCCGGAGCAGAGGACTAAGATTAAACGCCCCCCTTTTCTATGTAATTATAGTTATCTCTCCTATAACAAATGGATTCTTCAATTTCTTTCTGTGAATTACAAAATGTTGAGGATCAATGTACATTTGGAAGAGATTCTATTAGTAGTCTAGAATCTATGTTTGCAAATAATAGATCCCACAGTCTAAATTATGCCAACATTCAAGAGGTAGAAACTCAACCTCAAGCTGCCTGGAAATTAATTGCTATATCCCCCAACCAAGTCTATAAAGACCTAAATATGTTTCATCTCAAGGTTGTTTCTAGGGTAATTGTGAAGGAATCAATAAGTCGAATACAACAAAATAGTGATGTCAGTCAGACTATTTCCCTGATAAATGTCAAAGAAGTCCAAAATGAAGCCAGAAAACATGGAACAAATTATCCACATTTTGGATGTATCAGAGTTGGAATTAGTCCCCTAGTTCATAAAGGCATTGATGCCTATGCTCTATGTACAGTGAGGGACATGACACACAAGAAATTCATTGATTCATTGATAGGTGGGATTGTAGCCCCTCTTTCTAATGGTCCTGTTTATTTTGATTGTTTTCCCAACTTTTCTGTATATACTTTTGATGATAACCTTGGAGATATTCTGAAACTCCAAATCAGAACTATTGGATTTGATGTGTGTCAAACTAGAACAAATATATCCATACAAACTAAGGGATGCTTTAGACATACCAATACTTTATTTCCTGCAGTTTTGCATACCCCTAGCCGAACTTCTCAATCCTGTACTTTGGTGCTAAATGACCCATTAAATCAAAAAATGGAGCATCAGACAATTCGGTGGGAAAATCTTTCTTTCCCAACAGACTGGGTTATTGATACGCCAAAGGCTCCAATCTCAAGGGTAATCACATATGCCCAAATAAAAGAATCTGCATCCTCCGTAGTCATTTCCTTTCCAAAAAAATCTTTATCTCGAAACAACTCTTCAGTTTTTTCTTCGTCATCCACCTCATCCTTATGTTTACATCCTTCACTCCACTCTTTAGAAAATTCTATTGGTCATGTTCCTTTTGTAGTTAAATGCCTATATTGTAGGAAATTAGTCACTCTATCCACTCTTTCTGCATTCAAAGAAGAAGACCAATTACAGTTTGATCATGTCAATCATAATCCACGAACTAACCTTCCACCCCGACATTCCACTGCAAAAGAACCCTGTCCACACCAAAGTGTTCTGATTTTCCTTTCCCTCATGAACCACATGTTCTTGTTATAAGAACAAACTCTTGTATAGAAATTAATAGAATATGTCGAGTAACTATACCAATTGACTTTAAAAGTCCATTTGTACCTGAAATCGAGAAATTTCTCTCTTTGATGGTTGGTTGTAAAAAACAGAAAGAAAATTCAGAATGGATGAAAGAAATGTTAAATTGGGATCTATTTACTCATCCATCTGTAAAAGACTTTGCTTCAAATATCTCAGATGAAGAAAAATCGAGCTTATCAAAAGAATGGAAAGATTATATGGACGAAAAGGATATGTTCATTTCCTTTTATGAATGGAGGACTAAGGGAAAATTTTTGAACCTAAGAAGTTGCTCTAAAAAGGCTTTGGAACCATGTTCAATTAAGCTTATATGTTGTTATGTCTAGAGACTCTCCATCTCAGATTTGGGAAAAGAAATAGGTAAACTTAAAACGTTTATCAAAGAACAAGAAAACAACATAGAACAAGAAGAAGAGCAATTATTTCCAATTCAACATAAAAAATTCCATGTCCTTATGGATTTAAAAATTCAAAGAATGCCTTTTCATTTGAAGACTCTGCTAGATACAAGATCTGACCTAAATCTTTTGACTAAGGAAATTATTCCTGTAAATTTATGGAAAAAATATCAAGCAAGTTCTATTGGACTTGGAACTATTCCAACATAAATCTCCTTTCAAATTCATGAAGCTACCCTCTGCTTCAAACAATATTTCCTGCACTTAAAATTCCTGCTAGTCGATATCCCTATACCTTGTATCTTGGGGACACCATTCTTTGCAGCAGTTGAACCCCATGGATCAACTATGCTAGAAAATAGGACCTAAGAGAACCTCAGCACAACTTTCCTCCAGATATTTATCTTTCACTTGAGAGAACCTCGGCTACCATAATCTTTCAAGGCACATCGATTGCAATAGTAGACAAATAGAAACAATAATATTTAACAGATGCACAATAGGAGACAACATTCAGATTTCATAAATGTTTGCGGAAGTCTTTATATTAAATACAGAAAGACAAATCTCTAAAGCCATGGTATACAATATGAGAAGGATGCTCTACTCGCTCACACACTTACAAACTTATGAAGACTTGCACACATAATGACTCAAAAGCTTAGACAGAAGAGAGCTTTAGAAAGACAAGGACAACGTACAAACTTACTAAATTGAAACTCTAAAAAACTCCTCCTCCTAGAATGAACTCCTCTTGTCCTTATATACAAATTTTTGGAGAAGGGAATCATTTCATCGATGAGACTCGGTAAGACTTTGGACCCTACATGTCTTCCACTAAATCTGCTTTTAGAGATTTGGCGGTAGAAATCGTGCAAGATTCTTCCGACCAAATCATAACTTTATTCTCCACTAAGAAAGGTAAATCTTACTCTATATATGGCGGGGTAGTCCTGAAAGATTCCCCGACCAGTAGTCACACTCAAGACGATACATAAGATGAATCTTGGAAATTCGGGTCAAACCACGCCAAAAGTTGGAGAAGTGCTCCAAGTTTCCAAGATGCTCATTATTTTATTACAAAGTGGATATTGGTCACATCAACGCACTAAACCCGATTGGCACCACTGTCGGCCAATTAGACTTGAACTACATTGTGGAGGTTGGTATCGTCAACCCACGGAAACTGACTGACACCATTGTCGGCCAGTAAGACTTTATGAATCATTATTCCACTGGTTGGTCATGAAAATGTCGAAAGCGATCTAGATCCCAATGTTGAGTGTATATTTCTTGGTACATTTCAGTATCTCCATCATGATCTTCATCCTGTTGTAGGACATATCTTGTTCCGATGACCCAAGGATGCTTTTCTTTGATAAAAATCATTTTATAGTCATTTTCCGAAATTTGTTCCAGATTGTATACAGTGTTTGGAAAATGTCTGTGAGGAAATAAAAACATTCTGGCAGTGTCAATAACATCCAGATGAATAGTCTAGCGTCCTCGACGGGCAAACTGTGGAGTGCAGGCGCCGAACTCTGCTGCAAAACACCACCAAGATCGCAGAAGAGCCCGCGAACTCCATTGTTGCAAGGACATGGAAGCAGCGGGGGGGGGGGGAAACCCCCCTCATACAGCAATATAGTAGCTAATGATAAAACGGGAACCAGAGCGGCGCGACCCACCTTCGAGCTGCCGCCACAGGTTCGGGAACAGTTGATCGCCAAGGAGCAGGGTCTCCGAATGGAGACAGAGACAGAGACCGAAGCCAGCACCTCTCAACCGAAGACTCCGCGCAGCTGGGAGCCCGACAAGTGTATTCCACAAATGGAGAAACCGCCCCGGTATCTCATCAGTTCCACCAGGGTTGGAGAGCACATGCAATTTATGAGAGAGCACGCCTTGATTGGCAAATTCCTAGGGCTCTGGCCGGCAGAAAGAGACCTCCA
>SNQJ01S0074688.1:32029-51136 GCA_010110895.2 Picea sitchensis | reverse complement strand
GAAATAATCAACAATATTTTTTCCTCAACAGACCAAGATTATTATATCATTGGCCTGAAAGAAATCCAGAAATTTATTTCCCAGAAACTGATTATAATTACTCATCCTATAAAGAGTTGTGGTGGAATTTTATCCAACAGGAAGAGTTTTTAACTCTAGCCAAATTTGGAAACATTAACACATCTACAACAAGAAGACCACCTCTTTGGCTTGCAGATTGGTGGAAAGATTTTGGCCTAAACAAAGGAGCAGTTGATCCAAGAATCTTAAGTTATATATATCCCTTGCAATCAATCCAAAATCTTTTTGAATATGGACCAAATGAAGGTGAGATGTTATGTCACTTCATACTTAATCATTTCCAATGGGCTGTCAAAGTAAAGACCATCATTCAAATCATGAATGGCCAACCCTTCATTGCACATAAATTATATACAAAAATGTGGGACACTCTAAATTATGAACAAAGGTTTTTAACCCATATCGAAAATGAATAAGATATGATTCCAAAACATCTTCAGGTCTAACTGGCCCACAGTGGTGTCAGTCGATTTCTGTGGGTTGACGATACCAACCTCCATAGTGCACTTCAAATCTAATTGGCCGACAGTGGATCCAATCAGGTTTAGTGGGTTGGCATGACAAATATCCACTTTGTAATAAAATAATGAGTATCTTGGAAACTTGGAGCACCTCTCCAACTTTTGGCACGGTTTGACCCGCATTTCCAAGATTCCTTTTTACGTGTCGTCTTGAGTATGAATATTGGTCAGGGAATCTTGCATGACTACCCTGCCAGATTTAAAGTAAGATTTACTTTTATTAGTGGAGAATAAATTTATGATTTGGTTGGAAGAATCTTGCACGATTTCTACCACCAAATCTCTAAAAAGTAGATTGAGTGGAAGACATGTAGGGTCCAAAGTCTTGTCGAGTCTCATCGATGAAATGATTCTCTTCTCCAAAAATTTGTATATAAGGAGATGGGGAGTTCATTCTCGAAGGAGGCGTTTTTTAGAGTTTCAAGTTAGTAAGTCTGTAAGTTGTCCGGGTCTTTCTAAAGCTCCCTTCTGTCGAAGATTTTGAAGCATTATGTGTGCAAGTCTGCATAAGTTTGTAAGTGTGTGAGCGAGTAGAGCATCCTGCTCATATTGTATACCCTGGATTTAGATCGTCGACTCTCTGTGTTTAATATAAATACTTCTGCAAGTGTTTATGAAATTTGAATGTTGTCTCCTATTGTGCATCTGTTAAATACTCTCGTTTCTATTTGCCTACTATTGCAATCTGTGTGCCTTGAAAGATTATGGTAGTCGAGGTTCTATCAAGTGAAAGATAAATATCTGGAGGAAACTTGTGCCGAGGGTCTCTTAGGTCCTAGAGCACTTGTGTAAGTCCTGCTAGGAAGGTGGCCACTAAGGGTAGTTTATGGTGTTGGGATAATCTAAGGTTCGCTAGGAGTTTTCATTAGGAGCATATAAGGTTCAACTTGGGGTTCGCTAGGATAATTGGATTGGTACTGAAGAGAGTAGTAACATGTAGAAGGTCAAGTAGCAGAAGAAAGAAAGATGCACGAGACAGATTCATCTTCAACCTTCATTCTCCGTCGGAGGAAGCCTCTGAGTTTACAAATGGTATCAGAGCCATGAAGCCATTTTCGTGTCGGGTATGATAATAGATCTCTCGCTCTGTTAAGTTTGTTTTTTTTAAATAAGAATGAATACAGAGCCATATCAAGAGTCTTAGGCCTTTGAAAGACAAGGTTTCCACTCTTGCGACTCTTTGAAGCCGTATCAGAAGTCTCGGGCCTTTGAAAGACAAGTTTTCCACTTCTGCGACTTCCTGATAGAGTAACTAGTTTCTGCTTAAGCAGTCGGCCAAGAGCCTATCTGACATTCTCTCTCTCTGAAGCAGAGGACTAAGATTAAATGCCCTGCTTTTATGTGCAGTTATAGTTATCTCTCCTATAACATTTGGATTCTTGAGTTTCTTTCCGTGAATTACAAAATGCTAAGGATCAAAGTACATCTAGAATAGACTCTATTAGTAGTCTAGAATCTATGTTTGCAAATAATATATCCGACAGTCTAAATTATGCCAACATTGAAGAGGTAGAAACTCAACCTCAAGATGCCTGGAAATTACATGGAAATTACATATAAAGACCTAAATATGTTTCATCTCAAGGCTATTTCTAGGGTAATTTTGAAGTAATCAATAATCCAAATACAACAAAATAGTGATGTTAGTCAGACTATTTCCTTAATAAATGTCAAAGAAGTCCAAAATGAAGCCAAAAAACATGGAACAAATTATCTACATTTTGGATGTATCAGAGTTGGAATTAGTCCCCTCGTTCATAAAGGAATTGATGCCTATGCAATATGTACAGTTAGGGACATGACACGCAAGAAAGTCACTGATTCATTGATAGGTGGGATTGTAGCCCCTCTTTCTAATGGTCCTGTTTATTTTGATTGTTTTCCCAACTTTTCTTTATATACTTTTGATGATAACCTTGGAGATATTCTAAAACTCCAAATCAGAACTACTGGATTTGATATGTGTCAAAATAGAACAAATATATCCATACAAACTAGGGGATGCTTTAGACATACCAATACTTTATTTCTCGCAGTTTTACATACCCCTAGCCGAACTTCTCAATCTAGTACTTTGGTGCTAACTGACCCATTAAATCAAAAAATGGAGCATGAGACAATTCGGTGGGAAAATATTTCTTTCCCCACAGACTGGGTTATTGATACACCAAAGGCTCCAATCTCAAGGGAAATCACATCTGCCCAAATAAAAGAATCTGCATCCTCTGTAGTCATTTCCTTTCCACAAAAATCTTTATCTCGAAACAACTATTCAGTTTCTTCTTCATCATCCACCTCATCCTTCTGTTTACATCCTACACTCCACTCTTTAGCAAATTCTATTGGTCATGTTCCTTTTGCAGTTCAATGCCCAGATTGTGGGAAATTAGTCACTCTATCCACTCTCTCTTCATTCAAAGAAGAATACCAATTATAGTTTGAACATGTCAATCATAATCCACGAACTAACGTTCCACCCTGACATTCCACTGCAAAAGAACCCTGTCCACACCCATAGTGTTCTGATTTTTCTTTCCCTCATGAGCCACATGTTCTTGTTATAAGAACAAACTCTTGTACATAAATTAATAGAAGATGTCGAGTAACTATACCACTTGACTTTAAAAATCCATCTGTACCTGAAATCGAGAAATTTCTCTCTTTGATGGTTGGTTGTAAAAAACATAAAGTAAATTCAGAATGGATGAAAGCAATGTTAAATTGGGATCTATTTACTCATCCATGTGCAGAAGACTTTGCTTCAAATAGATTAAATGAAGAAAAATTGAGTTTATCAAAAGAATGGAAAGATTATATGGATAAAAAGGATATGGTCATTTCCTTTTATGAATGGAGGACTAAAGGAAAATTTTTGAACCTAAGAAATTGCTCTAAAAAGGCTTTGGAACCATGTTTAATGAAGCCTATATATTGTTCTATCCAGACACTCTCCCTCTCATATTTGGGCAAAGAAATAGGTGAACTTAAAAAGTTTATCAAACAACAAGAAAACAAGACAGAGCAAGAAGAACAGAAAGTATTTCCAATTCAACATAAAAAATTCCATGTCCTTATGGATTTAAAAATTCAAGGAATGCCTTTTCATTTGAAGACAGTGCTAGATAAAGGATCTGACCTAAATATTTTGAATAAGGAAATTATTCCTATAAATTTCTGGCAAAAAGCTCAAGCAAGTGTTGTTGGACTTGGAAATATTCCAATAGAAATCTCCTTTCAAATTCCTGAAGCTACCCTCTACTTAAAACAATATTGCCCGCACTTAAAATTCCTACTAGCCGATATCCCTATAGCTTGTATCTTGGGGACACCATTCTTTGCAGAAGTTGAACCCCATGGATCCACTATGCTAGCAAATAGGACCTAAGAGAACCTCGACACAACTTTCCTCCAGAGCTTTATCTTTCACTTGAGAGAACCTAGACTACCATAATATTTCAAGGCGCATAGATTGCAATAGTAGGAAAATAGAAACGATAATATTTAACAGATGCACAATAGGAGAGAACATTCAGATTTCATAAACACTTGCAGAAGTCTTTATATTAAACACAAAGAGACGAAGCTATAAAGCCAGGGTATACAATATGAGCAGGATGCTCTACTCGCTCACACACTTACAAACTTATGTAGACTTGCACACAGAATGACTCAAAAGCTCACACAGAAGGGAGCTTAAGAAAGACTCAGAAAACTTACAGACTTACTAACTTGAAAATCTAAAAAAATCCTCCTCTGAGAATGAACTCCTCATCTCCTTATATACAAATTTGTGGAGAAGGGAATCATTTCACCGATGAGACTCGATAAGACTTTGGACCCTACATGTCTTCCAGTAAATCTTCTTTTAGAGATTTGGCGATAGAAATCGTGCAAGATTCTTTTGACCAAATCATAACTTTATTTTCCACTAAGAAAAGTAAATCTTACTTTAGATCTAGTGGGGTAGTCGTGCAAGATTCCCCAACCAGTAGTCACACTCAAGATGATACATAAGAGGAATCTTGGAAATGCGGGTCAAACCACACCAAAAGTTGGAGAAGTGCTCCAAGTTTGCAATATGCTCATTATTTTATTACAAAGTGGATATTGGTCAAATCAACCCACTAAACCTGATTGGCACCACTGTCGGCCAATTAGACTTGAAGTACACTGTGGAGGTTGGTATTGTCAACCCACAAAAACCGACTGACACCACTATCGACCAGTAAGACTTTATGAATCATTATTCCACCGGTTGCTCATGAAAATGTCGAAAGCGATCTGGATCCCAATGTTGAGTGTAGATTTCTGGGTACATTTCAGGATCTCCATCATGATCTTCATCCTGTTGTAGGACATATATTGTTCTGATGACCCAAGGATGCTTTTCTCTGATAAAAAGCATTTTATAGTCATTTTCCGAAATTTGTTCCAGATTGTATATAGTATTTGGAAAATGTCTATGATGAAATAATAGCATTCTGGCAATGTCAATAACATCCGGATGAATAGCGTTGGGATTCAAACCAAACTTTTTCCACCAATCTATAAGCCAGTCAGGTTCTGGAAATGATGAAAACTGATCAGAAAATTTAATGATACAATAGTAATATCTATATCTGTCAGTCCATAAGAAAACATGCTCCCACATTGCTTTATACTGGAAATAATTTATTTGAAACATTTTTTGATGAGGATCTTGTTGTGTCCATGACTGTATATCTCTCATTCTGTTAATTTGGAAAAAGTTCCATGACGGAGTTTGGTTCCATCTTTGTGTTGTCTGACAGAGCCAATTTCTGTTAACAGTTCTGATCCTGGTTAAGTCTCCCATTTCAACCAAATTTTGTCTGGATGCAATAGTATATGCCTGGTGCATTTGTCCTATCATATGTTGAGGTGGAACAACATGAATGTTTGTATTTGTAGAGAAACCTGGTAATCCAAACTCTATGCCTTCAGACCATATTAACTGCCATTTTGGTACCCAATTTTCGCAATATACATCCCATGTTGTATGATCATCTAGATATTCTGTGATAGGAGTATTTCTATAATCATCCCAAGTATCAATAATCACCATGCTTTTTGAACAATATGCAATTTGGGCATGTGATTTTGAGATAAAAGATAAGGTCTTCTTTTTTGGCGGGTGGCCATTTATACTTGGTAAAGTGATAAAATATCTAGGATCACCACTGGGAGTTTGAGATGAGCCATGTGGCTCTACTGCAGATAGGAAACGAGTTCCTAGAATGCAGTCGACTGGTAATTCAGATAATACAAATTTTATTCCCAATGCATATTCATCAAACAATAAAATTCCTTTGGGAATTTCAAAATTCATTTCTGTAGAAACATTACCCAGACCTATAGCAGAATAACTGCTAGGAAACCAGTATTTGTGGGGAATTAAATATTTATGCACTAAATTCATATATGATCCAGTATCGAATAGTGCATTCAAACAAAAGATTTCAGAATTTATTTCTAATTTTATCTTCACCTGATATTTTTGAAATCTAATGGGCAATATTGTCATTGCTGCTAACCCCTGGAGTTGAGCTGCAGTTTTTGGCTTTTAGAAAGGTACATCCTCCAGAGGAGGTGGTATGGAATCTAACTGATCCCTAATATCTCTGATTTCTTACCTGGCCCAAGAGCCTTCTTTATAGCTATCTTCAGACTCTTCTTCTAATTTCTTTAATTTTTCTTTCAAATCAGTAACTTCCTTTCTCAAGAGAATCATTTCTCTAGCTAGATCAGTTAATGATGTATGATGTAACTTTGCTTCCATATTATATTTAATAAAAGTATTTGTATTTCTATCAAAGGAAGCATCTAAAAACAAAGGTTCTCTTTTTGAAGATTCATCATACCTTGACCTTTGTTCTGTTTTGATTGATTTCAAAAATGTTTCCAGAAGGGAATTCTTCATATCTCCTTCTGGTAGGACCTTAATCTATGCTAGCATCTGTGCCTCTTGATCTCCAACATTGTTGAACATGCAGATTTTTATTTTTTGGTGAAAATTAATTTCTGGTTTAGAATCAGACTTAGAATTATTTGAACTATCTTCACAAGAGAAAAAGTTTGGATTTTTACTTTTGCAAATTTGATTCATCAAGACTTCTTCTTCTTTTGAACTATATTCAAACTCAAAGGTACTAGTGGATTTTGAACAACAACCTTGTTGCAACAGATGCACTTATTCTCTCTTTGGAAAGGGATTGTGCGGGAATTGGTTTGTTTCATGATTATTTGACCCACATCTGTTGTAATGTGTTCTCAGAGAAATTTTTTTATTAGCCTGAGCTTCTTTAGCCTTTTGTTCAGAATGTTTTCCTTTTGACATTATTGATGCTTTCTTTTCTGGACAATTATGTGCAATGTGTCAAGTTTTTCCACAGATCCAACACTGGACTTGCTTCGTGGCCTGATGGGCATGAGTTTTCAATTTGATATCTTCAGGCTCATAATATTGTGTCTTGGGTTTGTACCTGTATCTTTTCTTTTCTTTGAACTCTTTTTTATTTTTTATTTTCCTTTTTATAGGGTCTGAAATATATAGACCATACTTCTCACATATAGAGTTTTCATCCTCTATGGATCAGCATTTTAATCATCTCAAAAAAATTCTGCAAATAGTCAAGCAAGCAAGCCTAGTATTTTCAAAAAAGAAACTTGAATTATTCAAGACAAAGATCAAATATCTAGGCCATACTATAAAAAATGGAGAACTTACTCTATAGACACATGCTATAGAATTTGCTGATAAATTTCCTAACAAAATAACTGAAAAAGTTCAATTACAAAGATTCTTGGGTAGTTTAAATTATATCAGTCACTTTTACAAAGGTTGTTCCCAAGATAGGAAATTATTAAATGACAGGTTGGAGAAAGACCCTAGTCGTTGCACTGAATCACATTCTCGGGCAGTCAGAAATATAAAAGCCAAGGCCAAAAATCTTCCTATATTGTATATTTCTGATGGTGACCTTCCTAAAAGAGTTGAAACATATGCTAGCAATATTGGATGGGGAGCGGTCCTCAAACAAATCAAGCACCAGGGAGACAAGAAAAAGGAAGAAATCATCCAATTTTCTTCAGGTCTTTGGCAAGGAGATGAGAAAAATGACTTATCTCTAGATAACGAAATAAAACCATCACGGAATGTTATCCACAAGTTTGAGATATTTCTTATTTATAAGAAATTTCTTTTAAGAACTGATGTTGTTGCCATGAATAAAGTCTTGAATGAATACATTAAATCTCCTGGTGATGCTAAATTTTCTATATGGAAAGCTTTGTTCAGCAATTTTGATTTTTCTGTTGAACATATTAAAGGTACTACAAACTCCATCCCAGATTTCCTAAGAAGAGAACCCTTACAATCTTCTTGCATGATAATCTATGTTCAACTCAGAAATGAAGAAGAAACACTGGTAAACATACCTGATTCTCTAAATTGGGAAATATATGAATCTGAATGGAGACCACATTGGGAATTAAGAAGCACCAAAATATTGACTCAAACAACCCAACTTGCCTATTCAAATTTAGTTCCGGAAATACGATCAAGGAGAGTTTCAAATGTGTTAGCTCCCATCATTGCCAGAGCTACACAAAAGGCAGTTGAAGCACAAGAATCTTTAACTAACAACTTTCATGATATTGATCTCATTTGGGATATCAGGGACAATCTGGGAAATAATCAACAATATTTTTGCCTCAACAGACCAAGATTATTATATCATTGGCCTGAAAGAAATCCAGAAATTTATTTCCCAGAAACTCATTATAATTACTCATCCTATAAAGAGATATGGTGGAATTTTATCCAACAGGAAGAGTTTTTAAATCTAACCAAATTTGGAAACATTAACATAGCTACAGTAGGAAGACCACCTCTTTGGCTTGTAGATTGGTGGAAATATTTTGGCCTAAACAAAGGAGCAGTTGATCCAATAATCTTAAGTTCTATATCTCCCTTCCAATCAATCCAAAATCTTTTTGAATATGGACCAAATGAAGGTGAGATGTTATGTCACTTCATACTTAATCATTTCCAATGGGATGTCAAAGTAAATACCATCATTCAAATCATGAATGGCCAACCCTTCATTGCACGGAAAGTATATACAAAAATGTGGGACACTCTAAATTATGAACAAAGGTTTTTAACCCATATTGAAAATGACTAAGATATGATTCCAAAACATCTTCATGTCTAAATGGCTGATAGTAGTGTCAGTCGATTTTCGTGGGTTGACGATACCAACCTCCACAGTGTACTTCAAATCTAATTGTCCGACAGTGGAGCCAATCGGGTTTAGTAGGTTGACGTGACCAATATCCACTTTGTAATAAAATAATGAGTATCTTGGAAACTTGGAGCACTTCTCCAACTTTTGGCACAGTTTGACCCACATTTCCAATATTCCCTTTTACGTGTCGTCTCGAGTATGACTACTGGTCAGGGAATCTTGCATGACTACCCTGCCAGATTTAAAGTAAGATTTACTTTTCTTAGTAGAGAATAAAGTTATGATTTGGTCGAAAGAATCTTGCACGATTTCTATCTCCAAAACTCTAAAAAGTAGATTGAGTGGAAGAATGTAGGGTCCAAAGTCTTGTCGAGTCTCATCGATGAAATGATTCTCTTCTCCAAAAATTTGTATATAAGGAGATGATAAGTTCATTATCGAAGGATGAGTTTTTTAGAGTTTCAAGTTAGTAAGTCTGTAAGTTGTCCGAGTCTTTCTAAAGCTCCCTTCTATCTGAGCTTTTGAGTCATTCTGTGTGTAAGTCTGCATAAGCTTGTAAGTGTGTGAGCGAGTAGAGCATCCTGCTCATATTGTATACCCTCGCTTTAGAGATTCGACTCTCTGTGTTTAATATAAAGACTTCCACAAAATTTTATGAAATCTGAATGTTGTCTCCTATTGTGCATCTGTTAAATACTCTCGATTCTTTTTGCCTACTATTGCAATCTATGTGCCTTGAAAGATTATGGTAGCCGAGGTTCTCTCAAGTGAAAGATAAATCTCTGGAGGAAAGTTGTGCCAAGGTTCTCCTAGGTCCTGGAGCACTTGTGTAAGTCCCGCTAGGTAGGTGGCTGCTAAGGGCAGTTTATGGTGTTGGGCTATTCGAAAGTTCGCTAGGAGTTTTCTTTAGGAGCATATAAGGTTCAACTTGGGGTTCGCCAGAATAACTGGATTGGTACTATAGAGAGTAGAAAGACGTAGAAGGTCAAGTAGCAAAAGAAGGACAGACGCATGAGACAGATTGATCTTCAAGCTTCATTCTTCGTCAAAGGAAGCCTCTGAGTTTACAAATGGTATCAGAGCCATGAATCCATTTTCGCGTCGGGTATGATAACAGATCTCTCGTTCTATTAATTTTGCTTGTTTTAAATAAAGAATGAATCCAGGGCCGTATCAAGAGTCTCGGGCCTTTGAAGGACAAGGTTTCCACTCTTGCGACTCTTTGAAGTCGTATCAAAAGTCTCGGGCCTTTGAAAGACAAGGTTTCCACTTCTGCGACTTCCTAACAGAGTAACTAGTTTATGCCTGAGCCTATCTGACATTCTCTCTCTTTAGAGCAGAGGACTTAGACTAAATGCCCTTTTTTTCTGTGCAGTTATAGTTATATCTCCTATAACATATGGATTCTTCAGTTTCTTTCCATTCTGTAAATAATACTTTTGAAAGTTCTATTTCTACTTCTGAGTCTCAGCACTGTTTAATGATTCATTACATGCCGACCATTGAGACTTTACATCCCAGACTACAAGATATATGGAAGGGAATGAGACCTCCAGGGACTCCTAAGTATGGTTTAGGATACATTGAACAATGTGATCAGGTTATCCTTGATTGTAGGTTTTCAAATTCTCTCCCTGACTCTATGCAAAGACCTTCATTAGATGAAATACACAAATTTCATTCAATAATGAAAGGGTGTCCCAAGGGATCCATAGAAGAAGTCTGGATCAAAAATATGTTAAACTGGGATTTGTTTACAAATCCAGAGACATTGGAATTCAACATAGCCACATCAGATGAAGAAAAGGAAAGACTGTCACAAAAGTGGCAGAATTATATTTATGATAAAAACACATGGATTTATTTCTATGAATGGAAGAAATTATTCCAAAAGGCTAAAGTCTAGATGATGGAAGGAGGTTTTGAAACACCTCCTAAACACAAGTGGAAAAGTCTGGAAGGACGGACAGTTGAATCAAGTTCAACTTTTCCTCCATTTAAAGGCATTGTCCTTGAGGACAATAACAAACAAGTCAGAGCAGTACCTCTACTACTTTCTGATGAAGCCACCCGACTAACGGGTGTTGACAGAAAAGTCCAATCACTAGAAGAACAATTAAATTGGACAAACATTGCCTTGAGAGGCATGGCTACACATACATTTGTAACAAATGATTATGCCAGGCGTGGACAAATCAGAGACTTTCAAGTCTCTACAAACACTGTAGTCTAGTCTATGAATGAAATACAGGACAAAGTTACAAATTTCAAAGAGAAAATGGACACTGCTCTAATAGAAATATCTGAAAAATCGAGAGAGTCCAACATAGATCATGAAGAATTAATGGAAGGATTAGAAGAAGCCTTCTCCAATATGGGAAAATCACTGCTTGAAATCAAACACAAGTATAATATCCCTGAAAAACCCATTCCTGGTCCTTATATCCTTCCTAATCATCCAATATTTATTTTGTCTCCTGTATATCAACCTTCTGAGACAAAAATGGATAAAAAATTCCCTCACCACTTCCCTCCTGAAAAGGATACACCTGAATCTTCAAAAGAAAATCTTTCCCTTCTATCCATTCAGAGACCTGCTTATGACAATATCCCTCACCATGTAAAGAGACCACCTGCACTAGATCTCTTGGGAAAAGGAAAACTTCCTGAAACTCAAACATTTGCAGAAGATCAGTTCCCTGAATGGAACATTGACAGTCTGTCAGTTGGACAGATGAGGCAGATGATTGACAAAACATATGTTTCATACAAAGTTATGTGTATGAAAGGTAAAACAAAAGTTGAAGCCTGTAAATCCATAATTCAATGTTTTACTGGAACACTGAGCAAATGGTGGGAAGTTATCTCATCTCCAATAATGATTGCTAAAATGGAGGAATAAATTCTAAGAGATGAACAAGGAGATGTGGTATAATATATTGATGGAACTCCCCATAATAATATGATAGGATCCCTTATCACAACAATCCTTGAACATTTGTGTGGAACTGAATCTGAATTAACAGACAAACATGAGCTAATCCTTATGAACATGAAATGTAGAAAGATGTCAGAATATGAAGAATTTCATAAGGATTGGACTTAGAGAATCTTTGAGGTGCAACATAGTCAAAACCTTTTATGGAAACAAGTTTACTTGGCTGCTATACCTAGTAAATTTGTAGAGTACCTAAAAATGCAGGAAGTTTTTAAGCTTCCATATGAGATGTATACATGGGGAGAGATCTATTCTATCATTACCAAAGCTTTGGTAGGGTTGTGTGTAAATATGAAAGTTCACAATTCTGTAAATAAGTTATCTCACTTACCTGATAGAAAATCTATATGTGAGAAGTATGGTCTATATATTTCAGACCCTGTAAAAAGGAAAAGAAAAAAGCAAAAAGAGTTCAAAGAAAAGAAAAGATATAGGTACAAACCCAAGACTCACTATTATCAGCTTGAAGATATCAAACTGAAAACTCATGTCCATCAGGCCAGGCAGCAAGTCCAGTGTTTGATATGTGGAAAAACTTGACACATTGCACATAATTGTCCAGAAAATAAAGCATCTAGAATGTCAAAAGGAAAACATTATGAACAAAAGGATAAGGAAGCTCTGGCTAATAAACAATTAGCTCTGAGAACACATTGCAACAGATGCAGGTCAAATAATCATGAAACAAACCAGTGCCCGCACAATCCCTTTCCAAAGAGAGAAGAAGTGCATCTGTTGCAACAAGGTTATTGTTCAGAATCCACTAGTACCTCTAAGTTTGAATATATCTTAGAAGAAGAAGAAGTCTTGATGAATCAAAATTGCAAATGTAAAAATCCAAACTTGTGCTCTTGTGAAGACAGTTCAAATAATTTTGAGTTTGATTCTAAACCAGAAATTAATCTTCACCAAAAGATAAAAATATGCATGTTCAACAATATTGGAGATCAAGAGGCACATATGCTAGCACAGATTAAGGCCCTACCAGAAGGAGATATGAAGAATTCCCTTCTGGAAACATTTTTGAAATCAATCAAAATAGAACAAAGGTCAAGGTATGTTGAATCTTCAAAAAGAGAACCTTTGTTTTTAGAAGCTTCCTTTGATAGAAATACAAAGACTTTTATTAAATATAATAAGGAAGAAAAGTTACAACATAAATGGATTTTGAAATTCAGAAATGGATTTTGAAATTCCTAAAGGAATTTTATTGTTTGATGAATATGCATTGGGAATGAAATTTTTATTATTTGAATTACCAGTTGACTGCATTCTAGGAACTCCTTTCCTATCTGCAGTAGAACCACATAGTTCATCTCAAACTCCTAGCAGTGATCCTGTATATTTTATCACTTTACCAAGTATAAATGGCTACCCGCCAAAAAGGAAGACCTTAGCTTTTATCTCAAAATCACATGCCCAAATTGCATATTGTCCAAAAATCATGGTTATTATCAATAGTTGGGATGATTATAGAAATACTCCTATCACAGAATATTTAGATGATCATACAGCATGGGATGTATATTGTGAAAATTGGGTACCACAATGGTAGTTAAGATGGTCCGAAGGGGTAGAGTTTGGATTACCAGGTTTCTCTACAAATACCAGCATTCATGTCAATCCACCTCAACATGTGATAGGAAAAATGCACCAATAATATATTATTGCATCCAAACAAAATTTGGTTGAAATGGGAGACTTAACCAGAATCTGAACTGCTAACAGAAACTGGTTCTGTCAGACAACACAAAGATGGAACCAAACTCCACCATGGAACTTTTTCCAAATTAACAGAATGAGAGATATACAGTCATGGCCACGACAAGATCCTCATCAACAAATGTTTCAAATAAATTATTTCCAGTATAAAGAAATGTGGGATCATGTTTGCTTATGGACTGACAGATATAGATATTACTATTGTATGATTAAATTTTCTGATCAGTTTTCATCATTTCTAGAACCTGACTGGCTTATAAATTGGTGGAAAAAAATTGGTTTGAATCCCCGTGCTATTCATCTGGATGTTATTGACACTGCCAGAATGTTTTTATTTCCTCAAAGACATTTTCCAAACACTGTATATAATCTGGAACAAATTTCGGAAAATGAATATAAAATTATTTTTATCAGAGAAAAGCATCCTTGGGTCATCAGAACAAGATATGTCCTACAACAGGATGAAGATCATGATGGAGATCCTAAAATGTACCGAGAAATCTACACTCAACATTGGGATCCAGATCGCTTTCGACATTTTCATAACCAGCCGGTGGAATAATGATTCATAAAGTCTTACTGGCTGACAGTGGTGTCAGTCAGTTTCTGTGGGTTGACGATACCAACCTCCACAGTGTACTTCAAGTCTAATTGGCCGACAGTGGTCCCAATCGGGTTTAGTGGGTTGACGTGACCAATATCCACTTTGTAATAAAATAATGAGCATCTTGGAAACTTGGAGCAATTCTCCAACTTTTGGCGTGGTTTGACCTGCATTTCCAAGATTCCTCTTACGTATTGTCTTGAGTGTGACTACTGGTCAGGGAATATTTCATGACTACCCCACCATATCTAAAGTAAGATTTACTTTTCTTAGTGAAGAATAAAGTTATGATTTGGTCAGAAGAATCTTGCACGATTTCTACCGCCAAATCTCTAAAAGCAGATTTGGTGGAAGACATGTAGGGTCCAAAGTCTTGTCAAGTCTCATCAGTGAAATGATTCCCTTCTCCACAAATTTGTATATAAGGAGATGAGGAGTTCATTCTCACGGAGGATTTTTTTAGAGTTTCAAGTTAGTAAGTCTGTAAGTTGTCTGAGTCTTTATAAAGCTCCCTTATGTCCGAGCTTTTGAGTCATTCTGTGTGCAAGTCTGCATAAGTTTGTAAGTGTGTGTGCGAGTAGAGCATCCTGCTCATATTGTATACCATGGCTTTAGAGATTCGACTCTGTGTGTTTAATATAAAGACTTCTGCAAGCGTTTATGAAATCTGAATGTTGTCTCCTATTGTGCATATGTTAAATATTATCGTTTCTATTTGCCTACTATAGAAATATGTGTGCCTTGAAATATTATGGTAGTCGAGGTTCTCTCACGTGAAAGATAAATTTTGGAGGAAAGTTGTGTCGAGGTTCTCTTAGGTCCTGGAGCACTTGTGTAAGTCTCGCTAGGCAGGTGGCCACTAAGGGCAGTTTATAGTGTTGGGTTGTTCGAAGGTTCGGTATAATTTATTAAAGTTATACAATAAATAAATTTCAATAATTAACATTTTAAACTTTAAAAATTTATATTTAATAAATTTAATAAATTTTTAAGGTTTTGTAGATTTAATTGGATAGAATTAATAATTTTAGACAACTTGAAATAAAATAATTAAACATTTTCTTTGTAAACTTTTCTTATTTTTAAATATAAATTTTTATGTTTCTAATAACTATATAGCATTAGTTTTATAATTAATGATATTAATTTTATTCAAGTACCCACTTAATTAATAATGTTACATTAATGACACATTAATATTACAATAATGTTACATTAATAATCTTAATAATGATAATGTTACATAAATATAATTTTAATAATGTTACATTAATGTTAATATTAATGTTATATTAATGTTAATAGTATTAGATTGAAGATATTTCATTAATAATGTTATGTTAACAATGTGACATTCATGTTAATCTTTAAATCTTCATAGCAACAATAAATACCATGAATTATAATGTTTGAATACAATTAATGCTATATTGGTTTGAAAAATATTTTATTCTTAAACGATATTATATTTTGATGAATAGTTTATTCTTAAATGGAAGGACAACCCAATAATTGTCAATATGGCTCAATCCATTCAAGTTATTCATCTTATTATATTTAAAATGTCACAATATTGCTTAATTTTAATGTTTACTTCTTAATTTATGAAAGTGAAACTTAATCTCTGGCATTTTTACTCCTTAATTCAATGTCATTTTCTTATATGTCACAAATATCAATGTGAACCTCATAAAATTATTTCTCTCTAAATGTGGCTACGTGACACACTCGTCAATGTAAACTACAAGACTAACTTCAAACAAAAAATATATTTCTCTTAATGTCTCTGAAATAATGTTAAGTTAATGGCAATCAATTTTTCACTTTTAAATCATGCTCCTATATCTCATTGTTTTAGAGTGAACCTCTTAAAATATTACTATTAAAGTCTCTCATTATGCAATAACATTGACGTTGAATTCAGCGTTATGCTTGATTATAACTCTCGTAATGTGCCATTTTCTTTAACTCATCCTCCTATTTTGTTTCTCTTAAAATGGAAGAGTGTTTTGTAAAATTTATCTTGACCATACTAAAAACTAATCTAAACGTTGCAACCTGACGAACATAGTAATATTGAAATATGACAAACATAGTAATGTTGAAATGTGATGAACATATTAACATCGATGTGATGAACATAATAATGTCGTAATATCACAATCAATGCAATGTCTCTATGTGATGAACATTGCCCTGTTGTTGGAATATGAAGAGTCGTCCCTTTTGTCACAATGTGAGGAACATAGTAACGTCGCATTCTCACAGACAATGTAATTTCACAATGTTACGAACATAGTAATGTTGCAACATGACGAACATAGTAATGTTTCAATGTGACACAATATGATGAACATATAATGTTGTGACGCAATATGATGAACATATAATGTTGCATGAACATTTAATGTGTTGCAATGTGACGCACATATAATGTTGCAATGTGATGCAAATATCATGTTGTCACAATTTTATGCAAATATCCTTTCATCACAATGTGACACAAATATCATGGCATTGAATGCGACGACCATAGTATTGTCATTGCAATGTGACAAACATAGCCTTCTTGTCCCATTGTGACGAACATGGCCTCCTCATTACAATGCGATGCAAATATCATGTCATCACAATGTGGCGCAGATATCATGTGATAGCAATGCGAAGATTATAACCCTCTCGTCACATTGTCATGAGCATGGCCTCCTTGTCACAATGTGATGAAAATATCATGTCGTCGAAATGTAATGCAAATATCATGTCACCACAATATGATGAAAATATCTTGTCATCGCAATGTCACACAAATATCATATCGTCGCAATGCAATGACCATATCCTTCTTGTCGCAATGCAATGAACATAACATCGGCCCAATTAATGAATTAAGGCTACGTTCAAGCTAGGATATCTACTAAGGCTATGTTCGAGCTAGGCTATTTAATAAGGCTATGTATTAATACTTTATTAATGTATTATTAAAATGTGTTAGTGTATTAGTGTACTAATACTTTAGTAATGTATTAATTAATAATGTACTAATAAATTAATACAATACATTATTAAAGTATCAATTAATTGATAAGTTACATTATACATTAGTGAAAATTAATGCTTTAATTTAGACATTGCATTATTGTAATGATGCATTATTTATGTATTAATACTTTAATAATGTATTACTATTTTATTAATTTTTTAGTGCACTAATACTTTACAATATACATTAATGTATTAATGTCATCTGTAGTGATGGTAATGGCTAGCCATGATATTCTATAGAAAACAATTATCAAACATGGTTAACCATTGTGAACCATGCTCAACCAAGGTCAACCATAGTGAAGGTCATGCATAGTCAATTTCTAGGGAGGTTAACAATGGTCATGTTCAACAAAATTTAACATTTGTCATGGTGAACCATAGTGAACCATGGCCATTGCCAATTAATGTATTATCAGTGCATCACCCCAATTACTAACATAGTAATGGTGCAATGTGATGAACATAGTAGCATCATAATCTAAAAAAAATAGTAACTTCTCATTGTGTCGAACATAGCCTTGTCATTCCAATGTGATGAACATAGCTCAATCATCACAATGTGATCAACATGCCTTATCATCACACTATGACCAATATATACTTGTCATTTCAATTTCATGAACATAGCCTCATCGTCGCAATGTGACGCAAATATCCTATCCTCATAATGTGATACAAATATCCTGTCATCACAATGAGATGAATATCGCCTTGTTGTCACAATGTGTTGAACATGTGTAACATCCCTCTCTGGCGCACTGAGAAAACTTATTCTTTGAGGACACTAGCTCCCAAGTGATCTGGACTGTTATGATGATAAAACATTTATCCTTGATGATGATGCGTTATGATAGATGACATGATGTTTTACTTCTTTGACATAGACAGGTGTTATTGACTCGGTTTTACTGAGTGTGCAAGGTTTTTGGACCTTGAGGATGCAGAGACATTGGTGGAACCCCCTTGGACTCCGGATTGAGTCACGGAGTGTGTTATTTGGGTTGATTTATTTACTGTGATATTTCATTGATTTGATGATATGATGTTGACGTGTTCTGACACGATTGTTGATGATGCAGGCTGACGATAGCTTGCCGACCAGACTCACATGTGGAGTAAAGGGGCCACACACGATTTCCAGAGAGGTTGAGGGAGAGGTGTGGATATCAGCCCTGCCACAACCTACTAGCACTCCCGCCATGGCTCGAACTGTAGGTTAACGATTACCTAGTTCAAGAGGATCCACGATGTCGTGAGGGCAGACTGCGACAATCGCTCACGATGATTCTAAGGGGCACGCAATAAGGCGGGGGCCTTATTCCTTAGATGCCCTTAGTCTCCCACAAGTTCACCTGGTAGAGTGTTGACTCCATGGGTTATAGATGTCTACCAATCAGTCAAGTTGGCGAGTGACACCCTTGGAGCACGTGGTGCATCCTGAAGGGAACGTCGCGCGAAAGAAACATAAGTTGGTGAGTGGCACCCTTGGAGCACGTGGTGCATCCTGAAGGGCACGTCACGCGAAAGAAACACAAGTTGGCGAGTGGCACCCTTGGAGCATGTGCTGCGTCCTGAAGGGCACGTCGCGCTGATGATGATGAAGAAAAAAACCTAGATGGCCATAAGACTTTAACGCCTTAAGAAATTCCTAAGCTACCTCCCTAATTAAATGTCGCCTAGTCCAGAATCTAAGTCCTAAGTCTAAAACTTCTAAGGGTAAAATTTGAGTGTAACCTTAAGAAAAAGAGACCCTAAAAATAAAAATAAAAATTTAAACAAAAAAAACCCACTTAAGTAATAGTTTAGTCTTCATAAAATTCTTGGGGTAAATGAAGAGAGTAAGAATTTAATTAAAAATAGGGGATTTAA
>SNQJ01S0074688.1:9402-23959 GCA_010110895.2 Picea sitchensis | reverse complement strand
AAAAGAAACATAAGTTGGCGAGTGGCACCCTTGGAGAACGTGGTGCATCCTGAAGGGCACGTCGGGCTGATGATGATGAAGAAACAAACCTAGATGGCCCTAAGACTTTAACGCCTTAATAAATTCCTAAGATACCTCCCTAATTAAATGTCGCCTAGTCCAGAATCTAAGTCCTAAGTCTAAAACTTCTCAGGGTAAAATTTTAGTGTAACCTTAAGAAAAAGAGACCCTAAAAATAAAAATAAAAATTTAAACAAAAAAAACCCACTTAAGTAATAGTTTAGTCTTCATAAAATTCTTGGGGTAAATGAAGAGAGTAAGAATTTAATTAAAAATAGGGGATTTAAAAATTTCAAAGAAGAAATTATTCATTAACGTATGGAAGTACAAAGATATTAAATTAATAATAAAAGGGAAAGATTTAATAACGCAACTGCCATTTTGGGCTTTAATAAAAGGGGAAAGAAGGGAATAATAAGAATTAGGAAACTAAGAATTGGAGGAAACATAATAAGGGAAAGAAGGGAACTTATGGTAAAAAGCGACGTCAACATATTAAGGAATCGACATTTAAGAACCTGCTAATCTGAGCTAATTTAGTAACATATTTTTTTTAGGAAAGTATTTAAAACATGTAAGAGGATCTAGGAACACCTAGGAGTAAATTTAGGAGCGACTCTAGGTGGGTGAGGGATTTGAGACAATTAATAAATTTAAAGAAAATATTTATTGGAGAAAAGAGGGGGATGGACGACACTTGTACGATGGAGAATATTTAGAACATTTTATTGAAACTTAATTTAAAATGTGAATTAGGAAAGTTGGTGGGTCTCAAAACTCTATAAAAGAAAAGGGAGATGAGGAAGAAAGGGATCGGCGGTCAGCGTAACGTTACGCTGTCGGATTGTGACTTGACTGATTTTTTGTGAGGAGTTGGGATTTTACAGCTTGGATTCAAGTGGTAGCTCGGCCTTGCGACGCGAGCTGGGAAGCTAGACTTACCATCTGGATTTGTGTGGCCCCTTTGCAGTTTGAGGGGCTAAGGGGGAAGCAGAGTACCCCTAGCGATTGGGTGGGAGGTACCGGTGTAGTCTCTACGGTCGGCGAGCGAGAGCGGCGCGGAGCAGGAGCGACACGGAGCGCGGGACGTCATCCGAAGTAGGCGAAAGGCAACGGTATGATTTTTATTTCTGGTGGAGTAGAATGCATATTTTTATATTCGGAAATTTAAATGTTATTGTTGTAAAAGTCGACTCAGCTGTTGAAATCCAGAATTCGTTGGAATAATCAATACTCAGCCTTTTGTATCCAAATCTTAAAAACCTTGGGACTGTGCTGGAATGCAATTGTTGTGTGGAATGCTTTTTGTGTGCGTTACCCATTGTTGACTGCAATGTTTATTTTTTTTTACTCGTGACTGTAATTAAACCATCCGACAGAATGTTTACCCAACTTTTGGCAGACGGTTAGCCATTTACTTGCCGGCGAATTCACTCTTTTTCTTGGCAACGATTTCTCTCATGTTAACACTCAGCTTTTGGTTTTTAAAAGGAAAACTCAGCGGATTTAACGAATTGTTTTTAACCTCTGTGAATGATTGAAGGCCTAAATCAAATTCTGGAGTGTTCGATTGTTTTCTAAACCGAAATTAACATTTTTGAGTCAATGATTTTGCATGTTGCTTAAATTCCTGAGGTTATATGTCTAAGGTGACTAAATCTACCAGTAGGTAATGCCTGGAGGATCCGATTCGATTGTCGGGAACCTTATGTTCGATTTGGTGCTGTGAGTTTGATGAAGATCCGTTTAATATGTTTCCAGTCAACTTTATGAATAAATTTTTTTATTTGTGGGCATTTTTATTTTTCTCGATGGGCGTTTTTATTTCTTCTGTTCCTTGTGTGGGTGCTGTCGATTGTTTCTCTGCGTTTTTGGGTGGTAAGACCATGCGTTTTGGTGGATACTACACCCACGAAATTTGGCTGCTTATCCCTGCGTCTGTGTTGAATTTTCTCCACGATTTTTGGGGCGGGTACCCACACGGTCTTGGACCACATAACCTCTAAGTTTATGGTGTTACATAACCCCTGCGTTTTTTTTGTAACTCTTGGCAACTGACGGAGGATACCCCACTGTTGCCAATCACTTGATCTCTGCGCTGGAATTATAATTCTTTGTGTCTGCGTTGAATGGTAAAGTCAGCACTGGATCATTCTCTGTTGGGACAGTGAATTGCTTTCTGTCTGGCCACCTTTAAATTTTTGCATTTCAGTAAATCCGTGAGTCTGCGGGGTGCCCACGAGCTGATTTTGGGTTCCTTGTTTTGAGCCTCATTGTTAGCTGACCGAATAACTCTGTTTCCTTATTTTTTTTTCTACCGATAGTGGCCAGTAATTACTACCTCAAATTCAACCTTATTATGACCGGAGATATTAAAGACCACTCTAACCCCAAGCTGTAACTGAGATTTTTACCTGCGTTTACTCGGTGGTAAATTTTCATTAAGATTTACTTAAGGTATCGTGGATCTTTTATCAATAAAGGTAATAAAAAAAAACATTAAAGATAAACTTGCTATGGAGGATTATTATTGATAGTAATGTCCTGTGATATTGGTGTAATGATTGTATTGTTTATCTATGAAAATCCGATTGGTTATATCACTAGGTTATGCCTTAACAAGCTGCCATAGGTAGTTGTGAGTTATGACAATTTATGAAGTTGACCTTGATAAGCCAAACTTGAAATTTTAGAGTTGCCTTGTCTCAAAGTTGATTAAACGTCCACTCCCAAGCAATACTGCAGTAGTGATGAGTAATTTAAGAAGTTAACATTGATGCTCTAATTCTACTGCCTTAATGTACATAGCTTGTTAATGGCGATGTTGATTGGTTGTGGTAATCTCATGCTTATCGCGGTACTTGCAGTGTTAATTATCATTGTCTTGTAATGTGATTGTTATTATTGCAAGGTTTTTTTGATTTAAAATGTTACGGTTAAGGTTACTTTATGCATTTAGGTCATTCATACGTTTAGATGGCAATATTAATGTTACTTTATTGATTTCTACATTTAGATCATTTAGTTAATGTTTATTTACCTTAGTACCGACGATAAAAGATGTTGAAGTTGTGTTATTTTGGTGTTATGTACATCGCGTTGTTGAGACAATTATTGGTTCAGAATCATTGTCTATTGAATTATAAGTTTAGATCATTGAATAAATGTGAATGTAAATTTTACATGATTGCATCATATGATTTTAGGACATTGCGTTAATTATTGCATTATGTTTGTAAATTACCTCATTATTGGAAGGGTAACGCCATAGTAATTATTGTTTCGGAAATATGTAAGAGTAATGTTTTTCCAATATATTATAGTGTGTAACTTTAGTGTAGATAACATATAATAGAAATGTCATTGTTATTCTATTTGTAATGTTATTGTAATGTAAGGTCAGTATAATTTTCGTTGAAACATGTAAATGAGATGTCCTTGCAATTTGGATGGAGGCTAGGATTGCATTTGATAACACTTGAAATGTAAGAGCATTGTTATGTTATTTTGTTATAGTAGTAAAAAGATAATGATATGGTTAATTTATTGTAAGGACATTCAAATTTTATTAGTGCTGACAACACATAAATGGTAAGGTCTTTAAATGATGAATTAGAGGGGGACCTCAATGACCTTTTTGATCTAAAATTTGTCCAATCTCTTGTTCTTAAGAGTAGTGCAGATTGTACCTGAATGATATTTTCACTTAGACGTGTTAAGTGAGCTCGTTCTAGACGATTAACTTAGACTGCATTTATGACTAGCTTGGATGGACGGATAATCGGGATGGTGGCGAAGTCGTTGCTCATGTTTTATGATAAGGGTGTGGTTGTTCTTTTAATTAATGTGGTTTTGGGTTGTGACTTGTGTTGTGCTTGGTCTGCTTGTGTCGGGCAGGATGTAGACACCTCCACGTTCCTCAGAACAGTCGCCATCCCTGAGACCTTAAATGGTTAAAATTGATGGGAACCTGGGCTTGAGCGTTGATTATGTGTCTTGGAGGTCCTAACCATTGCAGGGTAGGACGGGCGGGTAGTCAGTCTTACTTATTGTCATTTGATCGTCGTTAACCACATGTTGTTACTGTGGTATGTCATATGTCGTCTTGCTGTGTTTGTCTTGCTTGCGTCTTGTTCGTCGTCGGGTTACTAGTTTCTTCCTGAGCAGTCGGCCATGAGCCTATCTGACCTTATCTCTCTCCGGAGCAGAGGACTAAGATTAAACGCCCTGCTTTCCTGTGCATAAATAGTAAAATCTACTATTATGGATTCTTCCTTATGTCTATGGTCATTTAATGCTTGCAGTTACTTGTTGTGCGCCTTATTTCTTCTTGTTGTGATCATCGTTGTTGCATCTTGTTAGTCATCGGGTGGCAACTTAGAGTCAAGTGTGTCGTTTTCCTTTTTACACGCACGCACACACCTTAAACAAAAAAAAAAAATTGCACCTGTTATCAGAGTTGTTGTCGTAAAGAGGAGGAGTGTTACAACATGTCCTTGTCTTTACAATGTGATGAACATAGCCTCGCCGTTGCAATGTGATAAACATTGCCTTATAATTACACCATGGAAAATAAAGCCTTATTATCACACTGTGAAGAACATATCCCTATCAACGCAAAGTGAATAGCAGAGCCTTATCGTCACACTATGACAAATATATCCTACAATGTGATGAACATAGCGTTGTCGTCCCAATGTGATAAAGACATCATGTCCTCACAATGCGATGCAAATATCCTATTGTCACAATGTGATGAACATAGACTTATTGTCGTTATGTGTCGAACATAGCCTTATTGTCGTTATGTGTCGAACATAGCCTTGTCATTACTATGTTCTAAAGATACCCTTGTCATTCCAATGTCACAATCATAGCCTTGTCATTGCAATGTGATGAACATAGCCTTGTCATCACAATTTCACAAACATAGCCTTCTCGCCTCTATATGATGTACATATCCTTGTCATAGCCTCGTCATCTCAATGTGACGAACAAAGCATTGTCATTGCAATGTGACAAACATAGCCTCGTCGTCGCAATGTGATGAAAATTTTATGTCGTCGCAATGTAATGCAAATATCATGTTATCACAATCTGATGCAAATATCCTATCTTTGCAATGTGACGACCATAGCCTTATCGTGGCTATGTGACGAACATAGCCTTGTCTTCACATTCTGATGAATATGGTCTCCTTGTTACATTGTGACTCAAATATCATTCCATGACAATGTGACACAAATATCATGTCATTGCAATATGATGCAAATATTGTGTCGTCCCAATGTGACGAAAATATCACGTCGTCGCTATGCAATGACCATATCCTTGTAGACACATCGTGATGAACATATCCTTCCGATCGCATTATGACGAACATATCCCCCTCATCACAATGTGAAGCAAACATCTTATCCTCACAGTATGATGTAGATATAATGTCATCGCAATGTCACACAAATATCGTGTCATCGCAATTTGAAGAACATAGGTTCGTGACGACAAGGCTATGACCTCATTTAATTTAGACCAGACCATTATACATTTATGTAAATTAGTACTTTAATTTAGACATTGCATTAATGTATTAATGCATTATTAATGTATTAATACTTTAATAATGTATTACTACTTTATTAATGTTTTAATGTATTAATACTTTAGCAATATTAATTAATAATTTATTAATGTGTTTATTAATAAATACATTATAGTATACATTAATGTATTAATGCATAAGTATTTATGATCATGGATAGCCATGATCTTCTATAGACAACAATTTCCAAACATAACTAACCATTGTCAAGCATGCTCAAGTAAGGTCAACCATAATGGAGGTCATGCATATTGAAGTTGTAGGGAAGTTAACAATGATCATGCTCAACCATAGTTAACAATGGCCATGGTGAACCAAAGTTAACCATGGTCATGGTCAACCATAGTCAATCATGTATTAATACTTTAGTGATGTATTAATAATGCATTACTACTTTAATAATGTATTTATTAAAGTATTAATAGTTTAATAATATATTTATTAACATATTGTTACTTTATTAATGTATTAATAATTTATGTGATGAACATATCCTTCTCGTCATGTTGTGACGAACATATCCATCTCGTCGCGTTGTGACAAACATATCCCCCTCATCACAATCGTCGCATATCTTGAAACATAAATTTTTAAAGTTTAAAATGTTAATATATGGATGCTTTATTAATGTATTTATTAATATTATTTTTAATGTATGAATGTTTATTAATATATTGGCGTCACAATACATTAGTAAAGTATTAATACATTAAGACTTTAATAAAGTATTAGTACAAAAATTCAATAATAAAGTATTTTAATAAAGTATTAACACATTATTACATTAATATAATGTATAAATTAAAGTATAGTTTTTTATTAATGTATAATATAATGTATTATTTAGTTGAGACATTAATAATGTAATGTAATAATTAATTCATACATTAATGTCTAATGTAACCTAGAACTTTAATAATGTACTTTATTAATTAATTAATATATTAATACATTGTTAAAGTATTGATTATGGGATAAGGGACCCCCTTTGCCCAACGATTTGACTTGTAAAGTCTACGGAGGTATACATACCCTACCCCCCTCTGGATTTGAACTTGTGACCTCTTAAAAGGAAACACATATTCTTAACCATTAGGCCCACTCGGGTTGTTCTTAATACATTAATAAAGCAAGAATATGTTAATAAATACATTATTAAACTATTAATACTTTAATAAATACATTATTAAAGTAGAAATGCATTATCAATACATTACTAAAGTATTAATACATTAATTGAAAATGGCCATGATTCACGATGGTTGACCATGACCATTGTTAACTTCCCTAGAACTTCAATATGGATGACCTTCATTATGGTTGACCTTAGTTGAGCATGGTTGATCAATGGTTAGTCCATGATCATGACTACTCATAACATTAATACATTAATGTCTACAATAATGTATTAACTAATTAATACATTAATGTATACTATAATGTATTAACTAATTAATACATTAATACATTAATGTATACTATAATGTATTAACTATATAATACATTAATACATTAATGTATACTATAATGTATTAACTAATTAATACATTAATACGTTTTTAATTAATACATTTCTAAAGTATTAATACATAAAAACATTAATAAAGTAGTAATACATTATTAAAGTAGTAACATATTAATAATGCATTATCATATTAATGCAATGTCCAAAATAAAGTATTAATTTACATAAATGTATAATGGCTTTGTCTAAATTAAATGAGGTCATAGCCTTGTCGTCACGAGGCTATGTTTGGCACATTGCAATGACAATATATTTGTGTGGCATTGCGATGACATGATATCTGCATTATATTGTGACGACAATATATGTGTTTCACATTGTGATGAGAGGTATATGTTCGTCACAATGCGACGAGAGGGATATGTTCGTCATAATGCGACGAGAAGGATATGTTCGTCACATAAAGTAGTAATACATTATTAAATTTTTAATACATTAAAAAAGTAACAATATGTTAATAAATATATTATTAAACTACTAATACTTTAATAAATATATTATTAAAGTAGTAATGCATTATTAATACATCACTAAAGTATTAATACATGATTGAATATGGTTGACCATGGCCATGGTTAACCTTGGTTCACCATGGCCATTGTTAACTATGGTTGAGCATGATCATTGTTAACTTCTCTACAACTTCAATATGCATGACCTCCATTATGGTTGACCTTAGTTGAGCATGGTTGACAATGATTAGTTATGTTTGGAAATTGTTGTGTGTAGAATATCATGGCTAGCCATGATCATGAATACTTATGACATTAATACATTAATGTATACTATAAATACATTAATAAATTATTAATTAATACATTTCTCAAGTATTAATACATTAAAACAATAATAAAGTAGTAATACATTATTAAAGTATTAATACATTAATAATGCATTATTACATTAATGCAATGTCTAAACTAAAGTATTAATTTACATAAATGTATAATGGTCTGGTCTAAATTAAATGAGGTCATAGCCTTGTCGTCACGAGACTACATTCTTTAGATTGTGATGACAAGATATTTGTGTGACATTGCGATGACATTATATCTGCATCATACTGTGAGGATAAGATATTTGCTTCACATTGTGATGAGGGGGATATGTTCGTCATAATGCGAAGAGAAGGATATGTTTGTCACATTGTGTCTACAAGGATATGGTCGTCGCATAGCGACGACATGATATTTTTGTCACATTGGGATGACACAATATTTGCATCATATTGCGATGACATGATATTTGTGTCACATTGTCATGGAATGATATTTGAGTCATAATGTAACGAGGAGGCCATTTTCATCACAATGTGAAGACAAGGCTATGTTCTTCACATAGCCATGATAAAGCTATGGTCATTGCATTGCAAATATAGGATATTTGCATCAGATTGTGATAACATGATATTTGCATTACATTGCGACAACATGAAATTTTCATCACATTGCGACAAAGAGGCTATGTTTGTCACATTGCGACGATGAGGCTGTGTTCGTCACATTGTGACGACGAGGCTATGACAAGGATATGTACATCACATAGAGGCGAGAAGGGTGTGTTCGTGAAATTGTGATGACAAGGCTATGTTTGTCACATTGCAACAACAAGGCTATGATTGTGACATTGCAATAACAAGGGTATGTTTAGAACATAGAAACGACAAGGCTATGTTCAACACATAACGACAATAAGGCTATGTTCATCACATTGTGATGATAGGATATTTGCATCGCATTGTGAGGACATGATGTTTTTATCGCATTGGGACGACAATGCTATGTTCATCACATTGCAGAATATTTTCATCATAGTGTGACGATAAGGCTCTGCTATTCACTTTGTGATGATAGCGCTATGTTCTTCACAGTGTGATAATAAGGCTTTATTTTCCATGGTGCAATTATAAGGCAATGTTTATCACATTGCGACGACGAGGCTATGCTCATCACATTTAAAGACAAGGCTATGTTCAACACATTGTGACAACAATATATTCATCTCATTGTGATGACACGATATTTGTATCATATTACGAGGATAGGATATTTGCATCACATTGTGATGACGAGGCTATGTTCATGAAATTGCAACGACAAGTCTATATTGGTCATAGTGTGATGATAAGGCATGTTGATCACATTGTGATGATGGAGCTATGTTCATCACATTGGAATGACAAGGCTATTTTCGACACAATGGGACGTTACTATGTTTTTCAGATTGTGATGCTACTATGTTCATCACATTGCACCATTACTATGTTAGTATTTGGGACGATGCATTGATAATACATTATTGAAGTATTAATACATGAATTGGCAATGGCCATGGTTCACTATGGTTGACCATGACAAATGTTAATTTTTTTTTAACATGACCATTGTTAACTTCCCTAGAACTTCACTATGAAGGACCTTCACTATGGTTGACCTTGGTTAAGCATGCTTCACAATGGTTAACCATGTTTGACAATTGTTTTGTGTAGAATATCATGGCTAGTCATTACCATCACTACGGATGACATTAATACATTAATGTATATTGTAAAGTATTAGTGCACTAAAAAATTAATAAAATAGTAATACATTATTAAAGTATTAATACATAAATAATGCATCATTACAATAATGCAATGTCTAAATTAAAGCATTATTTTTCATCAATGTATAATGTAACTTATTAATTAATTGATACTTTAATAATGTATTGTATTAATTTATTAGCACATTATTAATTAATACATTACTAAAGTATTAGTACACTAATACACTAACACATTTTAATAATACATTAATAAAGTAGTAATGCATTGACTTTAGTGACCTTATTAATACATTATTAGGACCTTAATGACCATACTAATACATTAATAAAGTATTAATACATAGCCTTATTAAATAGCCTAGGTCGAACATAGCCTTAGTAAATATCCTAGCTTAAACATAGCCTTAATGCATTAATTGGGCCGATGTTATGTTCGTCGTATTCCGAGAAGAAGGCTATGGTCGTTGCATTGCAACAATATGATAATTTTGTGACATTGCGATGACAAGATATTTTCATCATATTGCGGTGACATGATATTTGCATCACATTTCGACGACAGGATATTTGCACCACATTGTGACGAGGAGGCCATATTCATGACAATGTGATGAGAAGGTTATAGTCATCGCATTGCTATCACATGATATTTGTGCCACATTGCAATGACATGATATTTGCATCGCATTGTAATGAGGAGGCCATGTTCGTCACAATGGGACAAGAAGACTATGTTTGTCACATTGTGATGACAATACTATGGTTGTCACATTCGATGCCATGATATTTGTGTCACATTGTGATGAAAGGATATTTGCATCAAATTGTGACAACATGATATTTGCGTCACATTGCAACATTATATGTTCATCACACTGCAACACATTATGTGTTGCAATATTTGCATCACATTGCAACACATTAAATGTTCATCATATTGCGTCACAACATTATATGTTCATCATATTGCGTCATATTGAAACATTACTATGTTCGTCATGTTGCAACATTACTATGTTCGCGACATTGTGACATTACATTGTTTGTCAAAATGCAACATTACTATGTTCATCACATTGCGACAAAAGGGATGGCTCTTCATATTCCAACAACAAGGAAATGTTCATGACATAGCGGCATTGCATTGATTCTGAGATTACGACATTATTATGTTCGTCACATCGATGTTAATAAGTTCGTTAGATTTGAACATTACTATGTTTGTCACATTTCAATATTACTATGTTCGTTAGGTTGCAACATTGGGACAAGTTTTTAGTATGGTCAAGATAAAAAATTTAAAACATTGTCCCATTTTAAGGGAAACAAAATAGGAGGATGAGTTAAAGAAAATGGCACATTACAAGAGTTATAATCAAGCATAATGTTGAATTCAACGTCAATGTTTTTGCATAATGAGAGACTTTAATAGTAATATTTTAAGAGGTTCACTCTAAAACAGTGCAATATAGGAGCATGATTTAAAAGTGAAAAATTGATTGGCATTAACTTAGCATTATTTGAGAGATGTCAAGAGAAATATATTTTTTGATTGAAGTTGGTCTTGTAGTTTACATTGAAGAGTGTGTCACGTAGCCACATTTAGATAAAAATCATTTTATGAGGTTCACATAGATATTTCTAACATACAAGAAGATGACATTGAATTAAGGAGTAAAAATGCCAGAGATTAAGTTTCACTTTCATAAATTAAGAAGTAAACATTAAAATTAAGAAATATTGTGACATTTTAAATGTAATAAGATGAATAACTTGAATGGATTGAGCCATATTGACAATTATTGGGTTGTCTTTCCATTTAAGAATAAACTATTCATCAAAATTTAATATCGTTTAAGAATAAAATATTTGTCAAAACAATATAGCATTAATTGTATTCAAACATTATAATTCATGGTGTTTATTGCTGCTATGGATATTTAAATGCAATGATGTTTATTGATTGTATAAAGATTTAAATTCATTATTTCCTCAATAATTATATTTATTGTTTAGTCAATATTAACATTATATTTGTGTAATATTATTAACATTAATGTCACATTGTTAACATAACATTATTAATGAAAGATTTTCAATCTAATACTATTAACATTAATGTAACATTATTAAAATTATATTTATATAACATTATCATTATTAAGATTATTAATGTAACATTATTGTAATATTAATGTGTCATTAATGTAAAATTATTAATGAAGTGGGTACTTTCATAAAATTAATGTCATTAATTATAAAACTAATGTTATATAGTTATTGGAAACATAATTATTTATATTTAAAAATAAGAAAATGTTTAATTACTTTATTTTAAGTTGTCTAAAATTATTGAATCTATGCAATTAAATCTACAAAACATTAAAACTTTATTAAATTTATGCTTAAATTAAATCTACAAAACTTTAAAAATTTATTAAATTTATTAAACATAAATTTTTAAAGTTTAAATTTTAATTATTGAACTTTATTTATTTATTGTAGAACTTTAATAAATTACACTTTAACTTTATTAAATTTATGTTCAAATTAAATCTAAAAAACTTTAAAAAATTATTAAATTTATTAAACATAAATTTTTAAAGTTTAAAGGTTAATTATTGAACTTTATTTATTTATTGTAGAAATTTAATAAATTACACTTTATAAATTTATTGAACCTTAGTAATTATTTTCATTTTGAATGAGCGAACTGAGCGAATTTAGACAAAGAGCCAAAACATATTTATTTATGAGTATAGACACTGGTTTTAGAAGAATTATGGGAATGCATATCAGTGAATGATAATATCTCAAAACCCAACACGAGAGCGAATGATAATATCTCAAAATCCACCATGGCGATATAGGTATAGGTCGTACGACACGCCAAATATGGTGCTATCCCCATTGCTCCACTGCTGCTTGTAGACAGTAACACAATGGGGAAATCGAATTGTATCCCACTGAAAATTTCCACAAAAACCTACTACTATTTCGTAGCTGGTACTTCACAAAAGGTTGTAAACTGTGTGGATTCCAGGTATGCTCATTCTACTATTCACATGAATTCACTACACCAACCAATTAGACTTGCAAATATGAAACGTTTTTCGAAAGCAGAGGCGAGGAAAGGAAATGCAACTTTTCTTTTCAATAAAACCAACCAAATTGACAGTCATGGGTATAATCTCTCCATTGATAGATCTTCATATCAAATTATTAATTCGCCTTTTGATTACCACAAAAAATCAAGTCATCTTTTTGAAACTGTCCTGGAGATGGAGAAGAAAGAAATATCAGGAAATGAGCTAAGAGTAGTTGAACCTGTAATAACGTTTCCGATCACTTGGAAGTTTGCTGAGTAAATTGCTTAGACTGATAGATTTACATGCTTGCTCGACCGAACCTACTGTCTTCTGTCACAATACACTATCTCGTTCTCTGTGAAATATTCAAAATATTTCCCATCAACTGTTCCCAACGCTTCTGATTCATCATGACCTGTATCAAATAATGAGATATTAGTTATAGTCAGTCCTTCCATTCTATTGTCCTGTGATTCTATTGGTTTGTTTTTCCTCATGGATTAAATTAATTCTCGGAGAAAATTGATGGTTACTTCAGTTCTTAATTTTATAGATGTTTGAAAGCCTATACAACTAGCCAAAGTATGTCAATTTATTTTTTCTACATACCAGAGGGGCACCCAGACTTGTCTATACCCTTCACAGTTCTATACATCTACCAATACAACAGACAATATGGTTAAATAAATAAATATCTTTCAAATCAGAACATGAAAACATTGGATTTTAATTTTCCTTCAATAATATTTTAGTCACTCTAGAACAATAGAGATCTAAAATAGGTTAAAAATGTCCCATATTAGTTCCTTTTTCGCACTAATGGCAACAAAAACAAAGAAATTTACAGAGCAATTACAACTGCACAATTAATGGAAATCACTATTGCAATGCAAACTCTGCTGAGGACTTTTCTGCATGGTAATTCCTGCTCTGAAAAATGCTCATTCAACATATTTAATTTATTTTTTACTTATTTTTAGGGATGAACCAAAGATTTGTCCCAGCACAAGTATTCAAAGAAAGAGATAAAGTGTACAAACCCCTCTAAACCCCAGGTTGAAGATTGCAAACTTGTCATTTTTATGATGTAACTGCAGAGTTTGAGGCAACATCATCAACATAGGAAAAGACAAACAACGAATTACCTGTAAGACAAAAATATGAATACATTGAAATAAAAACCTTAGGTGAAATCTAAACGCCGAGTCCTCTCTCTCGCTATCCTGGCATAGTGAAATGACAGATACATAAATGTTTCCTGTAACACATGGCCGTTCATGGCGTTAGAACTTATGAAAAAAGTAAATGTTAAATGGTAATCCACTCTCCCTCGCTATCTTGGTATAGTGAAATTCTTGATTATCAAATCTTTGTGGGATAAGGGATTCTCTTCCCAATGATTTGACTGGCAAAGTCTATGAAGGTATACATACCCTACTCCTTCTAGATTTGAATCTGTGACCTCTTAAGAGGTCACACATATTCTTAACCATTAAACCCACTTAGGTTGAATAGTTTATAATGTTCTTAAATATATGGATGTTTTATTAATGTATTTATTAATATTACTTTTAATATATGGATGTTTATTAATCTATTAAATTAATAATATTTTAATACTTTATTAAAAAATTTTATAATTTATATATAAATGTATTTATTATTTAACTAATTCTTTAATAATTAATGTAACGATGTATTATTATTATTAATGTATTTATTCATTAATATAAT
>SNQJ01S0074687.1:109713-125736 GCA_010110895.2 Picea sitchensis | reverse complement strand
ATCTCAGACTCTGAAGCGAGCTCCTTCTTACACCCATCAATGAGCTTCTCGTCTCCTGTTAGAAACAGATCATCTACATATAAAACCAAGATCAATGGGCATCCATCCTCAACCTTATAGTAAAGGTTAGGATCTACCTCACTATTGGTAAATCCCAAGCTCATCAAATATCCATATATCCTGGCATACCACGCCCTGGGTGCTTGCTTCAGCCCGTACAAGACCTTCTTCAGTCTGCACACATGGGACTCCTTCCCATGGATCACAAAGCCTTGTGGTTGTTCTATGTACACTTCTTCCTCTATTACACCATTCAAGAAAGCAATCTTGACGTCCATCTGGTGTAATTTCCATCCCATTGCGGAAGCAATCGCAATGATTGATCTAATGGAAGTGTATTTTGCTACAGGAGAATAGGTTTCATCATAGTCTTCTCCCTCTTTCTCGGAGAACCCTCTAGCCACAAACCTTGCCTTGTACTTCTCTATGTTGTCGTCTGCAGCATGCTTGATCTTGTAGATCTATTTGGAAGTCACAACTAACTTCCCTTCTAGATTTGGAACAACCTCCCATACATCATTCTTCATGATGGACTGATACTCCTCCATCATGGCATCCTCCATTCTGACTTCTCAGTAGCTTCTTCAAAAATGGAAGGTTTTGAATCAATGATGTTGCTCATTAGTGCCACATAGCAGGAAAACTTATGTGGTCTCTTGCTCTCTCTAAAGGAGACTTTGGGACTTGCATGTCCTTCTGCTTCCTGCAAGGTGTTTCGAAGCCAAGCTGGTCTCTTCATGGTAGTCACAGCTTCTTCAGGTAGATCTACAGGTCTTTCTGACTCTACCATATCATTCTAAACCTCTGGGATGGTTTCTTCAAGTGTAGAGTCTACCATGACTACATCTTTGGGAGATTCTTGCTCTATTTGGTCCTCATCTATGTGAGATTCCCTTCATCTTTTGAAGGCTTCATCTTCATCAAATGTTACATTCCGACTAATCTTGATCTGTCTCTACCCTAGAATGTAAATTCTATAGGCCTTCGAAGTCTCACTGTGTCCAACGAATGTGCCCTTCTTTCCTAAAGGTTCCAATTTCGTTCTCTTTTCCTTGGGAACATGTATAAATACTAGACAACCAAAAATCTTCAAGTGACTAACTTCTGGCTTCTTTCTAGTGAACACCTCTTAAGGTGTCTTGTTCTCCAATATCTTATGAGGGCTTATGTTCTGCATGTATACAGTCATATTAGAAGCTTCTGCCCATAAGTGCATGGGTAGGACCTGGCCATGTATCATCGCTTTTGTTGCTTCTATGATGGATCTATTATTTCTTTCTGCAACCCCATCCTGCTGGGGATTTTAGGGAGTTGTAAGCTCCCTCTTAATCCCTACTTCTTGGCAAAAGTCTTTAAATTCCTTTGAGGTGTATTCACCTCCATTGTCAGATCTCAAAACTTTAATCTTCCTCTCAGAGAGATTCTCAACTAAAGCCTTGAACTCTTGAAACTTGTTAAGGACTTCATCTTTTGCTTTCAAGAAGTAGATCCATGTCTTCCTGGAATAGTCACCTATGAACAGCACATAGTATACAAAGTTGCCAAGTGATGGCACTGTCATCTGTCCGCATACATCGCAGTGTATGATGTCCAAAATACCTTTGGATCTGCTATCACTCTTGTAAAGCTTCCCTTGACATTCTTTCCAAGTGCACAATCTTTGCATACTCCGTCATGGTCTATCTAGATTTCTAGTAGACATGTAACCATTTTGCTCAAAACTGGTAATGATCTATAGTTCAAGTGAGCAAGCCTTCGGTGCCATAGTCACTGGAACTAACACTATTGTGTACAAGGGCTGTTCTTGGTGTCCCTTCAACTTATACAGTCCTCCCTCTCAGACACCAATCACAGTGGATTTATTTATGCTTGAATTTTTTGGCCATAGAAGGACTTGGCCATCCACAAAAACCACCCTAAAACCTTTATCTTCTAAAGATGAAATAGGTAGAAGATTCTTCTTTAAACCTTGTACAAATAGTGTATCTTTAATTGAAAGAGGGTTACCTGAGTCAAATTGTAAGGAGGCTTCTCCAACGCCTTTGATTGCATGCTTGGAATCGTCTCCAAGCACCACTTGAAGTGAGGAGTCCTTTTCTATTAATTTTGATAAAGAGTTTATGAATCCGGTCATATGCTTGGAAGCACCGCTATCTATGAGCCAGGTATCGCTTCCTTCAGTGATGGTTCCGGTGAGTGCTGAAATGAATACAAATTCTTAATCTTTGGGTTTGTGTTCTTCAGCATCAAATGCATGTGCATGGTGCTTCTTCTTCTTTTCCTTCTCATGTTTGTGAGGACATGGTGCGGCTTAATGTCCCATCTTCCTGCAATTGAAGTATTGAACCTTTGACATATCTCTCTTACGACGTGGCTTCTTAGACTTCCTTGGACTGCCTTCTTCTCTTTCCTTTCTCTTCTTCACTTGTGTTGCAAGTGCTTCGTTTTCCTCATCATTTACCTTTTGTTTCTTGGACATCAATCTAGATTCCTCTTGAGAGAAATCTGCCCATAACTTGTCAAACTTGGGCAACTTCCTTCTTGCAAAAAATCCTTGGACAAATGGGTCCCAAGAGGGAGGGAAACCATTTAGCATAGTGGTTACTAGTTTGGCATCTTCTACTAGATCCCCAATGGCTGCTAACTGGTCTTTGATCTGTGAGATCCTTGTAAAGAAGTTGGCTATCGTCTCTGACTTGTTCATAGTCACATTTATGAGTTGATGCCATAGAGTAAGCTTCCGACTGGTGTTCTTGCTTTCATATAGTTCGGTTAGGGAATCAAACATCTCCTTTGCAGTCTTTAGTTCTGATACATTGGGTATCAGGTGATCCTTGATTGAGTTTGTCAAGATCCTCTTGGCCTTGACCTCATTCTTCTTGAACTTTGCCTTTGCTTCTTCGTCTTCGGGTTTTGGAAGCATCGTTTTGACGTGATCCAATAATTCATTCTCTTCTAGAATGAGTTGTATTCTATGCTTTCAGGATCTGAAGTTATCTGCTCCATTCAATCTATCCACAACTCTCATACTGGTTGACATTTTCGTCGGTAGAAACCCTAGCACTGAAAAACCTCGATTTTTCAAACTTCACCAAACTGCATGCTGAGGGTTTCAGGGGGTGCACTAGGTTAGGGCGCACTACTCTGTGAAGGAATTATTCCCAACGTCCTTGCGATAGTGCTCAGCGAGCTTGACAAAGTATTGCAGCTGCAAGGTGCTGAGGTGTCGTTGTAGCAATCTTCCTTCCAGTGGTCAAACTGTTCTGAAGGTAACCAGCTCTGATACCATGTTGGATTTTCCTTATTTATAGAGCATTAGTGTTACTAGTGTTCTTTTACTTCGTTACCATTAACATATATATCATTTACTGAGCAGCAGCAACATAAAAAGAGACAGAAAAAGAACACAAGAGATTTATCCTGGGAAAACCCCAAATGGGGGAAAAAACCAGCAACCTTTCTTAGATATATTTCGTTCACAAAGCAAGTCCAATCAGATAAACCCTAGCACAAGTGTTAGCTTAATCAGAAATACCACCCCAGCTGCTGCAGCAGCACAATACAAAGGTAGCGCACTTCCTCAAGGAGTAGCGCACAAGAGAGAGATACCAAAAGACTGAGCAATAATAAACTGTGCAGCTGCAGTTACTGCGTCACCTCCTCCAAACTTGCGCCTTGCTTTTGTGTAGCTGGGAGTGTGTGAGAGAGTGAACAAATGAGCTAAGGCGCCTCCTTATTTATAGTCTTATTGTCCTTCTAGTTGGGTCGACTTCTCTTCTAGGGTATTTCAACATCTGTCCAATGGATCTCTTGCTTCTAAAATCTTCTCTGCATCTAAGAAAGGTCATCTAGGAGGGAAAGATCCTCCCGCAGCTACCAAAACATCAACATGTTTGACCTGAGCAAGATTAAAAGGTTGTCTCGTGGAAGTCCCTTGGGGATTCCCGAGCTCAATGGACTACATGTACCATTTTAATGATCTACCTATCAATGTGGTCTGGAATTAGACTAGTTTATTGGCATCTGGAGTTCTGCAGGACCTCCAGATAACCTCACATAAAAACCAATGTTGCTCAACATCCTCATCCCCTTTACCCCAAAATTTCGGGTATCCGGTGAGTGAGCCTGCGTGTTGAGTTCCCATCGGAGAACTAGGGGATCCTATCAATATAAATCCTAATGGTCCTGGTTGTACTAAAGCTGAAGAACTTGCTCCACTTCCGCTACTACTATAATTCAAACCTATTGTATTATAATTGTGAGAAACAATAGAAATTATTGCAAGATTCGGTGTAGAATTTACCAGATTTGTAGAAGGCGTTGAGGGTGGGGATGATCCAAGGCTGGTTCCTTTGCTTTTGGAATGGAATTCTTTCGCTGGGGGGGGTCGCGTAGCTATGCAACACTGTACCATTTCCTTGACGAGACTCGACATCTTCCGGTGTAGCAAGACCTGAGTCTCCCGCGGCTCCTTCAAGGGTTATGACCGAGTCTTGTTCTCCTGAAATGGCGTCGATCCTAACTCCCTCGTCTATCTTAAATCCTCCTCGCCTGCTTCCTTCAGAACTTTCATCTTTCTCCCCAAATCTTTCCTTCAACCAACGACTGGCCAGTCTTCCGCGTATCTGCAACTTCTCGAGTTCTTTCATATGGTTGGTCTTGAGGTCAATCATCTTCTGCGACTGATCTGACCTCTTTATCAACTTTCGCATCTACTCTTGCCAATTATTTTCAATTAAAACAGCCCTTCTTAGAGCGTGTTCATCTCTAGCACTTTTCTCATGACGATGACGACCCCCCATATCTCAAGAACTTTTGTAACCTAACTCATGAACCCTTCACCTGAATCACCCCCATATCTCAAGAACTTTTGTAACCTAACTCATGAACCCTTCACCTGAATCACCCGCCCTTCATGTGCAGGGGTTTACGTTGCCATCTCCCCTGACGGAACAGGCAACATTCCTTCTTCTGCCAACAGAATCTTCATCCACAGAGGAATTTCCAACAATAGTCTTCCTCTGGGCCTTCATAAAACACCGCTTCTGCTTTCGAAAAACGCTAGTGGTTCTCCGCAGCAAATTCGATGATGTATCCGTCTAGCGTAATCTTGACCCAAAAATCTACCGCACGACAAATCGGGTGATCCAATCGATGGAGGGAGGCTATTTGTGCAGCATTCCAATGGAGCCTTCTCTTTACTCGATCTTTAAACTCGGGCGCTTCTTGTAATCGATCAAGCCACTGAAAAAACTTCCTCTGGAAACTGGATCCAGAAGATTTCATATTGATCGTTGGCTGGCTCGGAATAATAGACTGCGTCCTTCACAACCCTCAAACTCTTCTGTCATAACTCAGTTTCTTGAAATATGAACTCGTCACACCTTTGTTCCCACCACCTGTCAATGTCCAACTTGAAAATATGATGTTGCATCCTTCAAAAGCTCACTCAAAAATCAGGTCCCAACAACGGAACCATTTGTTGGCGCATGATTAGAGACCAAGGTTCTTCGAGTTTGCCAATAAAGGCACCGTTGCAATCTAGAGCGTTGGCATGTTCAACCTTCCGCAAGGGAAGGAGATCTCACCCGAAGCATTGTCGAGACTTATGTGAAATGGAGCGAGATTGAAGAGAATGCAGTGGTGGGAAGAACGCAACCCAACTAATCAATCACAAGGTTGGGACAGTAAACAGGGCAGACGCAGTCTAAACGGAGTTACACAACACATACAATGATGCCTACTTCATACATGAACAGCTCTACAAAAAGTAGAGTAATCAAACAGATCAACAATGGCATGTACGCAGCGAAGAGATCCAAGATGCATAACAGAGACTTGCGCAAAAAAACATACACAGTTCATCAAGATACATACACCATTATCAAAATTTTAGGGGTCCAATCATCCCTTATATTAATACGATTTCATCACATCTGATACAGAGTTTCATTTCCATCTTGTACAAAGAAGAGCATATCAACTATAAACTCAGTACATGGTTTTCCTGCAGCTGGTATCAACAAGCGTTTACAGTATTCGTAACTTTGAAATCAATACAACAGTCGAGAGCTAAAAAGAACAACAATACACATAAATGATAACGATTCACAGCAAAACCCAGAACTACCAATTAATCCTCTACTAACTTAATCCCAACTCGTTACATAACTCCTCGCTATCGAGTTTTTCTGCGAACATCCTTCTTTATTCCTTTTGGTGTTGTGCTTTCTTGATTTCGTCGCCTTCTAGCATTCTCTCGAATATTCTGGCTTCTTCCATTGTTCTGTCCAACTGGCTCATGTTTGCTTTCCGCGTTGGCATTTTGACGCATCACTTTCTGTTGGCTTTTCGCTGCATTTCTCTATTTGTCGTCAGTCGTAGCCTTCCGCTAGTTTTCTTTGCTTTTCCCGCAATACTATGATATTTCCGCAAAATCTAGTCTTCTCCAAAAACGGAGGGTCCAACACTGAGTGCTACAAAAGTCTGCTTCCTGCTGAACCAAGTAATCATTGTTGATTCCAAGCTGAAGCAGCACCACAAGGTGCTCTTTTTGTCTACTGCACTTGCCTTCCCAATTCGAGTCTATATATCCCTGCAACTCTACTCCATCTCCTCCAAGATATCTCAATCCATACTCCATTGTACCTCTCAAGTACTTAAGCACATGCTTTGTTGCGATCCAATGCACATGCCTTGGCTCTACCATAAACTGACTCAAGGTGTTCACAGCAAAACATATATCTGGTATGGTGTTGACTAAATACATCAAGGACCCTACCAGCTGCCTGTATATCCTGGGATCCACCAACTCTGAATCTAAAGTGTCAATCTTCTTCAGATTGGTAATCATAGGTGTAGCCATCGGTTTACAGTCCTCCATCCTGGATCTCCTCAAGATCTTTACTGCATACTTCCCTTGTCCAAGAAAGATCTCTCCAGATACCTGCCATACCTCTAACCCCAAGAAATAATGCATCAATCCAATTTCCTTCATCTCGAACTCACTAACCAAATTTGCTTTGCACCCTGCAATAAGCTCCTCTGCACCTGTGAGAAATAAATCATTAACGTACAGAACCAAGATGAGAGGATCCTCTCCAACAAGTATGAAGTACAAGTTACGATCCATCGCACTCTTGGTAAAGCCCATACTCTGCAAGTATCCATCGATCCTGGAATACCACACCCTAGGTGCTTGTTTGAGTTCGTACAAGGATTTCTTAAGCCCACACACATGAGAATCCCTCCCATGTACCTCAAAGCCCTGAGGTTGCTCTATGTATACTTCCTCCTCAATGATCTCATTGAGGAACGTTGTTTTCACATCCATCTGATGTATCCTCCACTTCATCATTGAAGTAATAGAAATAACAGCTTGAATAGAAGCATACCTGGCAACTGGAGCAAATGTCTCCTCATAGTCCACTCCCTCTTTTTGGGAGAACCCTCTCACCACAAACCTCACCTTGAACTTCTCTATGCTACCATCTGCAGCATGCTTGATCTTGTAGAGCCACTGAGAACTCACAACTAACTTCCCCTCCATTCTCGGCACTATGTCCCAAACATCATTCCTCATAATAGAGGTGTACTCGTCTAGCATGGCATCCCGCCATACCTGCTAATCTGTTGCTTCCTCAAAACTGGAAGGCTCAGCATCAATGATGCTTCTCATAAGCGTCATATAGTTCGGAAACTTCTTCAGAGGCATGCGCTCTCTGACCACACTCCTAGGAGCCTCACCAGCATCCCTCGATGTCCGTACTAGCCACTTGGATCTCCTGACAGGGCTGGAAGGGGCCAACTCCTCTTCTCCACCTGAAGTCTGAAATACTGCTTGTTGCTCATCCTTCGGAGCCTGCTGCTCCTTGTCCTCTGTCACTGTTGATGACTCCTGAGTACTCCTAGATACTAAGTTCTCCTCCAGCTTCACATCTTTGCTCACAACTGTCTTCCTCTACACTGGAATGAAGATCTTGTAAGCCTTTGAGGTCTCGTTGTACCCCACAAATATACCCTTTTGTCCTGAAGGCTCCAACTTCATCCTCTTCTCCATTGGCCCGTGGATGTAAACTGTACAACCAAAGATCCTCAAATGTCCTATCTTTGGCTTCACCCCTGAGAATGCCTCCTCCGGAGTCTTGTCCCCCAATATCCTGTGAGGACTCCTGTTCTGCACATACACCGCCGTATTACATGCCTTTACCCACAAAAACATGGGCAACTCCTAATCATGTATCATAGCCTTGGCAGAACCGATGATGGACCGATTCTTTCTCTCTGCAACCCCATTCTGTTGAGGGTTGTATGAGACTGTCAACTCCCTCTTGATCCCCGCCTCCTTGCAGAAATCCTTGAAGTCATTGGAGGTGTGCTCCCCGCCATTATCTAACCTCAAGACCTTAATCGTCATCCCTGTCTAGTTCTCTACCAGAGCCCTGAACTCTCTGAACCAACTGAAGACCTCATCCTTGGTCTTCATAAAGAAGATCCAGGTTTTCCTGGAAAAATCATCAATAAATGTCACATAGTATGATGATCCTTGTAATGATGCTACTGACATCGGCCCACTCACATCTAAATGGATAAGATCCAAGATCCCCTTGGACCTAATCTTGTTGCTTGGAAAAGCAGTCTTGGCATTCTTGCCAAGTGCACACCCTCTACACACTCCCTGTTGCACAATACTGAACTCTAGAAGACCTATAACAACCTCCCTCAGAATCGGCAATTCCCTGTAGTGTAGGTGTCCCAACCTCCTGTGCCACAACTCACATAGGTTGTCATTGTTTTGTACCAAAACCTAAACAGGCTTACCCTGTAACCTGTATAATGTGCCCTCTTTAACCCCAACAATCATTGTGTTGTTCGAGCTAGCTTTCTTTGGACATATGAGTACCTGCCCCTTCTGAAAAGTGACGACAAAACCCTTGTCCTCCATAGCTAAGACTAAAAGCAAAAAAAAATTCAAACCTAGTACGTAAAGCACATCATGGGAATCTAAAAAAACTCCTAACTCAAGCTCCACATGAACCTTTGAGTCCTTCTTCGTCAGACTGCTAAATAGCTCTTGTGCCTCTGTCATATGACGAGATGCACCACTATCCAAGAACCAAGCACTCCTCGTTGTTGTGCTAGTAGGAAGGCAAGAAATCATTGAGTAATCCTTCTCAAACTTTGCTACAAACTCATCAAGTTGTGTCTCCGTTGATGTTGTCGTCTACGTCTTTTCATTACCCTTCTTCTTCTTCTCTAGACACTGAGATGCATAATGTCCATTCTTATGACATGAGAAGCACTTGATTTTAATCAAGTCCTTCGTCTTCCCTAGCTGTGATGATCCTCCATCATTGTTACCCTTCTTACTAAAATTCTTTCCTTTGCCCTTCCTTGTCTTACTGACAAAGGCCAAGTTCTCTTCACTACCTCCCTGCTTGCTGCCTTTAGACTCTTCCCGAGTCTCTTACTGGATGCAATCATCCCAAGGTCTCTGCCAATCTGGGATATTCTCCCGAGCACAAACTCCTTTGACAAATGGTTCCCGTGACTTGGGAAGATCATTCAATGCCACATTCACGAGCTCTGTGTCCTCTGTTTTCTCCCCTGCGGCTGCAAGTTGATCATGCAATTGTGTGATCCTCATGAGATAGCGAGTAACATTATCTAATCTAGACATCTGAACTGATCTGATTTTATTCCTTAAGACCATCCCCCTATTCATGTTCTTGCTTTGGAATAAACTTACCAAGGCATCAAACATCTCTTTGGTCATCTTCTTCTCGTTTAGGTTGTTGATGATTGCAGCTTCATGAGACATTCTCCAGATCATACTCCTCTGGACTGAGTTGAGATGATCTATGAGAACACCTATGTGATAGGTGAGTCGTACTCCTCTGGACTGAGTTGAGATGACTTGTGTTGGTCTCTTATCGTGCTCCTCTTGACTAAGTTGACATGACTTGAGATGGTCTCCTGTCGTACTCCTATGGACTTAGTTGAGTTGACTTGAGATGGCTCTCAAGTTCGTACTCCTATGGATTTAGTTGAGTTGATCTGTTTAAGACTGGCGTCCCTTATGGTTGAGCACATGTGGACTTGTCCCTAGTGGCAGAGCACTAGAGGATGTGTGTGAGACCCCTTGTTATATTGTCAAGGAGTAAGACTATTGTGAAACCCTAATTTGTATTATGAAGGGTACAAGTCGGCCCTACTGTGTAAAGATAATTAGTATTGTGTAAAAGATTAATTATATTATTGAGTTGTACAAGTCGGCCCTATTGTGCCAATAGACCCATCTATGTGATGAGTTAGGTCATGTATTTATTAGAGAGATACATCCCCATTGTGGATCATATCTCATTCACTAAACGCTTAACTTGGTGAGTGTTGACCACCTCTTCAACTAGGGGGTCAACTCCATGTACCATGAAGATATGCATCAACAGATGCAAACATGTCGAAGACTAATTGGTTCTACAGGGCATTTTTTGCTCCAGCACACAGTTTTATAAGCGTGATTTCCGCACCCCTGCACGGGTTTATAATGTAATAGGTCTACATGGATCATGTTAGGTTAGTTGCCTTAGGGTTTCTTCATTAGGAGAGTTCCTTTCACTGAGTATTTTTTATCCTCAGGAGGTTAATGTGACCTAACCAGCCGGGTTAATCTCCCTTGAGTTTTTCACTCCCACCCAATAAATCCTCCAAAGTGGTGAAAGGCGTTCTAATGAAGTCATTCTTAGGTAGCTAGTGTTTAGGAATGTTGTAAATGACCATGTAAGACAGCACACGAAATTTCACGAAATTTCGTCAAGTATAGCCAGGTTTTTTTTAAGGTTCGGAATTAATTAATTAATTAATTCTGGGTATTTAATGTAAAACTTAGGTCCCAGGATCTTTGATAGTGGTATTTGTACTCAAAAGAAAGATAAAGAGACCTCCTAAACCCGTGGACCAAGTTTCAACTCAGTCGGATAAGTTTTGCTAGGTTTTAAGTCACTCAAGAGTTTTTTTCGGAAAACGACGATTTTAATTGCCAAACCCAGGACATGGGCAAATGTCAATTTTGTAATAATGAGTCAAATAAGGTGAAGTAAAATGTGAAGTTAATGAGATGGGGCCCACCTAACCTACCCACACCTTTCCTAACCCTTTACCTACCCCTAACCCACCTTTTAATTTATTTCCAACTTAAAACCTACGTAACCCATTTGGGTAATACGTCCCCACCCATGCATTTACTTAGTAAATCGTTTGATTAGTGGGTTGAGGGCCCCTCTTCATGAGGAGCGCCCTTCCTCTCATCTCCACGTCACTTAAGAGTGTGGTATCCACACTCCTCCCACGTCCCTCACGCACTCTCAAGCTTTACCTCACGTTTTGTTTGGAGATCTCACGCATGAGTTGGAAAGTTACCATTAAAGGAAGTGTGGGCCTCCATCTTTCCTCTCCTACGCCTTCCTTATCCCTTCCTCCACCTATCACGTGCAATTGGGGAGTGTGTTCAACACACCCAACCCACACTCCCCCACACTCTTTCCAATCCTCAAGTAATTCCTTGAGAACTCACGCTTTCTTCCTCTGAAAAATGGCAAGGCCACACATAAAGGAGGAAGTGTTAAGCATTGAATTGGAAATTACTTGGAAAGAAAGCGTGGGTCATCTCTCCAGCCAATACACCTCACTTGCCTTGCTTTCTTCACCCATCCAACTCTTCTTGCCATTTCCCCTCACCCTCAAAGTTTAGTCTCTCATTGGCTCGTTTTTGTCTTTGAGTTGTCTTGTCCCTTGGATGTTTGACACTTGTCAAAGATCCAAGAGGGGTCTCTTGGTCTCCCATGGCTATAAAAGAAACCCCTCACTCCCTCATTTCTCATCATTCTTCACGGTATTGTTATGCTACCGAATTCTCCCCATCCCTCTCTCTCTCTCTCATTTCTTTCACATTGTTTCACTGGTCTTGGCTCTTGAAGAGCTTGTAGTAGCATTGATGCTACAACCTCTTCCCATTTAATAAAACAAAAACTACTTTGGAAGAAACTGTGGCGTTCAAGATTAGTCTGGATGTGCCACTTATTGTGAGGTGATATCATTCTGAATTTTTATGTGTTTTGGTCAATAGTTGCTCAAGTAAATTAGTTTACTAGGCTAGATGAGGCAATAGTGTAGTTGCCCATCTATATATTTTGTGCATGCTTATATAATAGAAACTATGTTGTATTGTCTATGCATGCAGGATATTATCTGTTGTTCCATCTCACTTTTGGTTTAAGTTTTGYAGATCACCTCTATGAAGTTGTTGGGATAGMTTCAAGGATGAATCTACCCTCATCTTCGCTTACACTTCACTAGCATTTTCTATCCTTCTTCCTCATTCTTTCACGTTCAGTGTTGGGTATATAACATGCTTAGATTGGTCACTTAATCATTACAATTTTCTGGTTTTTGTATGCACGAAATTTCTGCCTAAAAACAGAAATTTCATAACTTTGTTGAGTGTGTTGCAGCTCAAATCAGCAAGCAATAGCTTGTTGATTTCAGATTCTCGCCAGGACAAGAGGGCATGCTGCCCAATTTCATGCACAACACACGCTTAAACAACTCCTCTCATTGTGGTAACAGTTTCTCTTCTTTCTCTTCTCCCTAAAATACTGTAAACGCAAGCCCAAAGGAGTTGTACCCAAGCGGCTTGCCTTCCTTTCCTTCGATCTTTACTTTGCAAGTTTAGATTAGTTTTCCTTTCGGTTTTTCATATCTTAGCTTAGCTAGTTTAATCGTTGTGATTTCTACATGCATGCTTAACTTAAAATAATCTAGAGTAGATCTCATAACATATGCTAGCTTAGAGCCCGTGGAGGCATTGTGGATCTTTTGCTTTCATCTTCTTTTATTTTGCATGTAAGTCATTTACCTTTCAGTATTTAATTCTTATACATGCATGCGAAAACCGATAATCTTAAAGGGCTCAATTAATCATTCTTTCAATTTCGCAAGTTACTTTCAAGTTCTTATATCTTACATGTGCAATCTAATAAACTAAGAACTCAATCACTAATTCCGGTTTGGGTCCCCAAGGCCTCTTCTGGAAACTAAAATTTAACTTGCAATCTATTGGTTCAAAGGCTTCAACCTTCACTTTCTACAGTTTTCAGTTTCCAAGCAATCTCAGTTCTTGAGATTCACATGCAATAACTCAACGTTTAAGAACTGGCAATTTCATTGTTAAGAGTTCACATTCGTCTTCAATACTTTGGCAACTTTATTTGAGCAAGCTACAAGCACTCAATCACACTTTGCAATACTTAGCTCATAGGTCTAAAATAAACTAATTAGACTTAATAGGACACCATAACTCACCATCTTCGCCATTTAAAACAGGGTCGGAGAAAGGCAACGGAATGTGCTAGGCCGAGGACGGTCTCACGACGTGCGGCGTCCTTTCTGGGAGTACTCTGATCTTAGGGATGACCTGTGAAGCTACGGTAGGCCTCGTTGCCTCACTTCTTAAGCATCCAGCAGTCACTTGGTAACTGGGGGAGGAGAGTTTTTGGTTTGACATATAGATAGGGCTAAAATTAATCACACTTAATCACTTAGCTCAATCCTAGGTCCGCAACACCTGCAATTTGAATTTTACACTTGCACGCAACTGATCTCATTGTCTTTCAATTCATATGCAAGTTATCTTTTTGTGTTGTAGAATTATTGCTTAAGTGGTTATATCTTGTCATCGGGAACACACTTTACACTTTCAAGCTTTTTCATCTATCTCGTGTTCTTGATTTGTGGTGTGATCCTTCAAGAAGTGCGCATCCACCAGGAGGCATTCTCTTGATTGGGTCTTGAGTGCTTTGCGTCTTGGCCATTGAAAAGTAGTCCAACGGGATTCTATCTGTTGTGAGCATGCTTGGCTTAATGTGTTGATTATCTCTCGTCTTTGAATATCTTCTTTCCTGCACATTTCAAGCAATTGTTAGTATATTGTATATCTTGTATCTAGTTTAGCTTGTATATCTCATATATTTCTTTGTATCTAAGTTGTATCTGTCTTGTTGTAATACTTTATAACTTGTAATCAATCTTCCCTTAATCTAGTTGACCCCATTGCCCAATCTTAGGCACTAGTCTTAGTTGTCCTAGGAAAAGGTCTAACTCTCGTACTTAGATAGTTGCATCTTGCATTTGTTGATTAACATTATAGGCTAGATTTCCCCTTGACCACCTAACTAATTAAAACCAACTCCTAGAATACTTAATCGTAAATCTCATCTAGTAACTAGGGTCTACCCCCCTTGGCTTCCCTAGGAGTTAGCCTAGATGGAAGAGGTTCAAGTCAAAGTGGTGGCGTGGACTTTGAACCTAGGCATTGTGCCTTCGAGGACACACTAAGTGAGCAGGACTTAGCTCACGTTTGCAAGTATGTATAAGGACGGCAACAGTGAGTTGTAATTTGGTGCACACTTCTTATGCGCTGGTTTTCTTGGTCATATAGCACCCTCTTATGTGCGCTAGGGTTTATGGTGTGAAGGTTCTCTTAGCAATATAGTAAAGGGTTGTTGGGTTTTTCCCTTGTTTGAGAAGGGTTTTCCTAGGATAACTTCTTGTGTCTTGTGCATGGTTATTCTTCTTGTGGTCTTGGTTTACTGCAACTATTGTGTTGTTGCATTGTTTATGGTTCAAGTTCATGCTAAATTGAAAAGAAACTACATGTGCTTGAGCAATCATTAAAAATTCAAGATGTTATCAAAGCAGTGTTCCTGAAAGAGCCATTGCACAAGCTACTCCAGCACCTTTCCAAGCTAGTCGTCACCTTCTTACTGCAACTGCAAAAATAGCCCTTACCCTTTTTCCTTGTCAAGCTAGTTTTAGCACTTTCCCTTGAAGCGTTGGGCCTAAATTCTTCACAAACATGTACGACCTAGTCCAGCGCATCACCTGCAACTTTTAGATTGAAAATTGAATAAGTTTGGATTTTCGGCCCTAGGGTTTCTAGCATTTCTGCAGATTTCGGCTTCTAAGGTTTCTGCAGCTCGTTGGGGTTCTTTTGACTCTCCAAGGCTTCTTGTTGGCAATCATAAGTCCAACGAAACCTAGGGTTTCTAGCCTAGCCTAGACATCAGGTTTTCTGAAGCTGGGGTTTCTAGCCTAGCCGTTAGGGTTTGTGAAGAATCTGCAAGCCATGAGGAACAGAACTTTGGTGGAAGATAGGCTTGATGGATCAAGCAACTTCAGCTCCTGGAAGTCAAGATTACACATCACTCTAGAAGAGACTGACCTATTGAGATTGATAGAAGGAACTCTACCAGCAACAACAACCGATGAAGAGAAGGCTGAATGGAAGACAAGTGATGTCAAAGCTAGGAAGATAATCATCTACTCAGTAAGAGATCATCTACTACCTCGCATTTCTACCTTGAAGACAGCTTATCAAATGTATGATGCGTTGAAGAAGATGTTTGAGAGCAACAACACTAACAGAGCTCTTACCTTGAAACACCAACTTCAAAATCTCAAGATGACGAAAGATGACACCATTGCTACCTTCTTCATGAAGATTTCAGAGATCAAAGATCAGTTAGGTGCCATTGGCGAAACCATAACAAAGAGAGAACTTGTCACGATTACTCTCAATGCTCTTCCGAGCCATTGGGAACCATTCATTCAAAGTATCAATGGAAAAGCAGACTCACCTCAGTTTGATCGTCTATGGGTAAATTGCACTGAGGAGGAAACCAGACTTGTAGCCAGAGGCGTGCAACACTCCCATCATAATGACAATCAAGCCCTTGCTTCTCATACAAAGAAAGGCAGAAGAAATAGAAGAAGTTTCAGCAAAGCATTTAATGACAAGAAAACTTCAGCAGCTCCAGGTCATGAACAAAGAAAAGACATATCAAAGATTCAATGTTTCAAATGTGACAAGTATGGACACATTGCGAGAAATTGTCCTACCAGGAAGAA
>SNQJ01S0074687.1:73401-83741 GCA_010110895.2 Picea sitchensis | reverse complement strand
TTGTAATTTTTAAATTTTCTAGTTACACAATTACAATTACTTAATCCAATAGCAACCGTAGTAGGATCACTGAAAGATAGACAATCACAGATACAATAGAACACAAAGATTATCCTGGGCAACCCTCATGGGGGAGAAAATCCCAGCAACCAAAATCCTCAATATTGACCCATTTTCTTGTCTATTGATGGATGAAACTTGTTAAGATACAGTGTTGGGTTTGAAAAGAGAATTCTAGAAGGATAAGAGGGCTATTCCATAGTGTACAGAGTCCCCCAGAGGCTCCTCTTGACTCAACATCTATACTTTCACTTCTTTTCCATTGAAGCTTACTTGTTTTTAGGGCTTCTGAAGCCTCTAGTTTTATCTCCTTGAGAAGTAGGATAGTGGGTTTTTCAGATCTTATCAAATCCCTTATTGCTTCCTCTTTGTACTAACTTAGTAACTACCCATACCTCTACAATTCCAGGAGACAATATTCATTATTTCACTATGGATTTTTGGCTCCCCCAATGCGATGGAGCAACGCCTCCAGCATTGTTAGAGCTTCTACGCCCAATTCCCGATGATCTCTCAATAGTTGTCTGAGTGCCAAGAATTTTTTCTTTGTTGGCCATCTCTTCCCTTTTTTCTTTCATTGGTTCCTTCCAACTTTCTTGGGTTGCCTTTCTTCTACCTCTTCTTCTTCCTTTTCATCATCCTATAATTGTTCATGGGATTTTTTCCATGTTAGAATGCCTTATGGGTGTTGTTGTTTTTTCGGCATGTTGTCTATTTCATCCAATCTGTTCAAGAAGGTGTCCTCATTAACAGTGGGAGACATCAATTCCTAAGTCTCAAACAAAGAAGGTTGACTGGGTGGAAATGTTAGCTCAAGAGGGTGGATAGAGGTAGGATTGGAGGCGGCTAGAATATCAAAGAAAGGGATTGGGTCAGCTTGAGATAAGATTTCATACATATTTACTTGAGAGCTCGAGATACCTCCCTTGGATCGATCTAGAGACTTTGAGATCTTAGCTGGAGGATGGACAAGCTTAGGCACTTCTTCCTAGAGTTATGAGGCAGCATTAGATCTGGCTAAAGTCAAGGGGCCTGAGGGGGTTGAGGGGCTTGATGTTAAGGCAGTTGTCTTAGGGAGCGAAGAAGAAGCTGGTTATTTAGAGCTCATATTTTTCTTTACTATTTGCCATTGCTCTTCTTTATCTGGAACTGATTGAGTTGCTTGAATGTTTTTTTGCAATCTTCAGCAAAATGCCCATATTCATGATAGATCTTGCATTTGAATGGCAGTTGCTCGTAGTCCAGTGATTGAATGTGCTTCCAATAGTCCATGGTTAAGAGGATTGCTTCAGGGAGCCCCTTTTCAAGGTCAACTTCTACACAGATCCTTATGCATGCAAATATACCATCCTTAGGCTCGGACCTGTTAATGTATCGGCCCAGTGTATTTCCATTGCTACACATCGTGTCTACAATCCAGCAATCCAAAGGTAAATGGGACAGTCGAACGCATATTGGAATAGTTGAAGGGACATCATGCTCAAGATTGAAATCTAGGCTACATTCCTTTGGTGCCAAAAAAGTATGGTCCATTCCTGAAGATGAGGTCCCTGTCTTCCTTGGCTTCGAACAGAAAGGCATAAAAGCCCCTTCCACAAAAGTAATGGGTGAGTTTACCTTTGATCAATACTTGCCAATTTTTCTGAACCCAGGTTGCCATGGATCTAGGAGATGGCTAGATACTAATGAACTATCCAATCAACCCATGTTCCACCAAAGCCAAAGCCATTTGTCTTGATGAAGAGACGGGTAGGGGAACTTCTGGAATATTGTCAAGCTTCTTGACAAATCTCAAGGGTTGAGGTTTTGAGGTCTTTCCGATAGCAAAGATCCACGCACAGAAGGTGTGCGCTTCTGGATCTAGAGGGGGGGAGCGACCCCCTCCAAGTTCGGGCTCCATGGTCATCACCTATCACAAAAGGGCACAAATCACATCATGTTCTATATAGTAAAAACACATTAACTTCTTGATTTCTACAAGCAAGATCTGATTAAATTTTCTTAGGTGAGAATTTTCTTCATCCTCCTCTAATAAGTTCTTGTCAAAATTTTCATCAAGTTCCCGCATCTTCTATTGTGAATTGTGATCATTTCGAAGGATATTACCAAGTACATCTTCTATATCATTTGATGAGGGAACACTTATGCATGACTTCTCTATAAAGTACTATGATGGTACTTTCTTTTTATTATGGAAAAATGTCAAATATTTCTTTTCCAAATTCAAATTGAAAGCAACAATGACCAACCTAAAATGATGTCAATGTTTTCGCACAGAGTACAATTTGAAGTCGAATTTGGACACATAAACACCAATCATGAATGATATTTTACTTCATATCCTTTTTCGTCGAACATTGGCATTTCGATTATATTCGATTCGGAAATTTGTAACTGGTTGACCAAGTCAACATTGATGTAATTGCCACCTTCTTCGAGGATAATAGCTATGATAATGGATTTTCCTTCAATAGCACCTTTTACATTTATTTTTTGTTAACATTTAACTTAAAACTGGTCGGAATAAGTTTTCTTTCCTTTTTTATGTCAAATCCATTTTTTTAATTTTCTTTAGATGATGTTATCATTGTTAAAACTTCTAACTTCTTGATACTCCAACTTCTTTGATACTAACAGGGAAAACTGAGTGCGAGGATCCCACTAAAGAAGGAAGTAATGGATACACCTTCCTACCAACTGAGAGTGTTGAAACAAGACCACTTCAAGCACCTTTTTCAATTTTGTATATTCTATGGGGCCTTAACAAAAATAGCCTTTCAACCCCTTCCTTTAATGACTCTTTCCTTGAAACAAGGTCCTTATGAGAGCCTTAACTAGAATTAACCTTCTTCAAATTCATTTACCTGCTTTGGAATGGTAACCTTTTACCTTTACCACCGGATTTTATTCATCACTTGAGATTTGGTGGGTGCACGGAGTGTGAGGGGCCCACAACAATATGCACTTGAGAATCTTGAATTGATACCTTTTCCTTTTTAATTGGTACCCTTCACTAAATAAGTCTTTCGATTTCTTGTAACAAAATGCAATAGTTAAAATAGATAGTTAGTAAGGGATAATTTATTAGGTACAATTGAGACCAGGGTTCAAGTCTCACTTTTCTTTTTAGTACTTACCTTCAAATAACTTTTAAATAGAGTTTTATAATATCTTTTGTATTCACTTTCCTTCATTATTTGTTTTATATTCCACTTAAACTTTATCTTGATTGGAACTTAGGGATGTATATTTTTTTTTACTAGCGGAATCAACAACTAGTCGAGCACGTACTTGCGTGACACGGGGTCATGTTATTCAACTGCTACCACTATAACTTCCAGGTGTGCCCACGATGCCCCATACGTGACACACAAGGTAAGTTAGGGTTTCGAACTGGTGCCTTCACATAATGGAGTGCCTTAACAGTACACTCCATCACCGACTACCCTACACCCTCGGGGCAAAGGGATGTATATTTTTAAAACCCTTGTAACTTCGTAATAAATTTTTTCGATCGAATTTTTATTTTTGTTTATATCTCTATAACTTCAATGCATCATGTCTTTTGCTTTTTTTATTGTCACAATGGATGACTAGTAATACGCATAAGTTGACATGCATCAGCAGACCATCCAACATGACCCGCCCGATCAATGTTTGACTTCCTTTACTTGGACGATTCCCTTAATTGACCAACAATCACGATTTTGTTCAACTGTTTTTCCACGGGACCGATAATTCTTCCATGGTTTCACTCGTTATGGCAGCGACACTTTGAAATGGATTTGTCACTGAGATTATACACCCCATGTTTGGCGGCACGATTCCTACAGTTGTAGAGGCAATTAGCAATTATTTATTCCTTCCTTATGGTTCAGTGTACAGTACTCTAACAAAGACTTTAAGACTATAATATTTTTTCTTTCCTTTCCATTTAGGAGATGACTGCACTAGATCCACAATGCGTACAATGGAATCACATCAAGAGGACAATCTATTTGAAGATGTCTCACTCCAAATCACTGGGGCTATTTATTAACAAGTCGTGATTACTAGCACTCTGGTTTTCTCTCTCTCTCGCTAGATCGTATTAGTTTAGCATATATTATTCTCCCACATTAACATGACCTGTCTTAGTAGCACAATGTCTACTAATTGTTCTTTATCCCTATTCTTTGTGGGATCTTGTAAAAACCCCAAGCCTAGGTGACTAAAGTCCTTATGATCTCAATTAAACAAGTAAATTGTTGAATTTAATTAACAAATAATTGAATTTCAAACCATAGCATCAATGACATAATAGCTGGAAATCAAATAGCAAAAGGATAAAATAGTTTCACACATACACAGGTAATTACTCCTTCAAATCATTTTTTCATTCCTTCAAAAAACTTACAAGAAAACCTTAACAAGCTGCCAAAAAACAAGAACTGCACAGTTACCAAAATCACCCTGAACTAAGAGGAACAACCTGTTGAGAAAGTACAATTTGTTGTACGATTGTGCATCATGTGCGAACGCCCATACAACTATACAGCTTGTACGGGCGTCCATACACCTGTATTGATCCGTACGATCATGTCCATATCACTGTATGTAACCGTTTCATACAATCCTCCCATATGGTTGTATGGAACTGTACGAATCCTGATACGCCCTCTACCTGCTACCCATATTCCCCTCCACGTGAATCATTGTTCTCTCTTTCTTAGTTGCTCAACCTGCTCAACTATTTGTGTGTTTGTGAACTCTCTATCTAGACCTATCTTTATACTTTTAGTTGAGACCAAAAACCTAATCTATTTTTGAGATTACTACTAGTCTAAGTCATGCATGCATGAAAAACACTTTTCAGACTCGACCACTAAAAATAATACTTTTCACTTTGTTACTAAATAGAATTACTTTTCAAAAATAGAAAATATCTCGAACTACTTCTCACACATTCACACTAAACCTATACGGAAGTTCTTGTCCAAGCAATATTTCTCAACACTCCCACTTAGCGAGGAAGGAATTCTGAACCTATCCAAGTTTGTCTTTGAATGCCTCGAACTTCCCTTTCGCCAAGGGCTTGATCAGAATATTAGCTACTTGTCGATCCATGGGAGTATCTTGGAGCTTTACTACTCCCTTCTGAAGTGATATATGATCTTTATATGCTTGCACCTGTCATCAAACACTGGTTTTTCAAAGAGTTTGATACAACTCTGATTATCACATAAAATGACTGTGGGATCCAACTCTGGATCAAACAATCCTACAAGTAACTTGCAAAGCCAGATGACCTCACAACTAGCTGTATCGGCCGACGCCTACCATGTACTCTACCTCTGTTGATCTAATAAGTGCTACAAAAGCATGCTTCCTGCCGAACCAGAGATGCTCTTCCTATTTGTTACAACCTACCCAATTTGAGTTTGAATACCCTTGCACCTTCACTTCACCTTCTCCAAGATATCTCAGACCATACTCCACTTTGCCCCTCGAATACCTAAGTACATGTTTTGCTACTACCTAATGCTCCTACCTTGGCTCCACCATGAACTGACTCAAGGTGTTCAATGCAAAACATGTATTTGGCCTAATGTTGACCAAATACATCAAAGAACCTATCAGCTACCTGTTCAATGTGGGATCCACCAACTCTAAATCTGAAATTGTCACCTTCTTCAGATTAGTGATCATGGGTGTGGCCATATGTTTGCAGTCCTCCATCCAAAACCTCTTCCAGATCTTCACTGCATACTTAACATGCCTAAGGAAAATCTCCCCTAGACTCTGCCAAACATCCAAACCCAAGAAGTAATGTATCATGTCGATGTCTTTCATCTCAAACTCGGCTACCATGTCTTCTTTGTACCCCGCAATGAGCTTCTCTACACCTGTCAGAAAGAAGTCATCTACATATAGCACCAAAATGAGCAGATCAGTCTCAACAAATATGTAATATAAGTGAGAATCTGCTTCGCTTTTGGTGAATCCCATACTCTACAGCTATCCATCGATCCCGGAATACCATGCTCTCAGTGCTTGCTTGAGTTTGTACAAGACTTTCTTAAGCCTGCACACATGGGACTCCCTCCCACTTACCTCAAAGCCTTAACTACTCAATGTACACTTCTTCCTCAATGAACCCATTAAGAAAAGTTGTCTTCACATCTCTCTAATGTATCCTTTGTCCCATAAATGAAACCAAGGACATAATTGCTCTATTGGACGTGTACTTGGCGATTGGAGAAAATGTCTCCTCGTAATCCACTCCCTCTCTCTGGGAGAACCCTTTCACCACAAACCTCACTTTGAACTTCTCAATGCTACCATCTACAGCATGCTTGATCTTGTTGATCCACTTGGAACTCACAATTGACTTCCCCTCCGGTCTTGGCACTATGTCCCAAACATCATTCTTCATGATGGAGGTGTACTCCTCCACCATGGCATCCCGCCATACCTGCTGGTTTGTTGCCTCTTAAAAATTGAAAGGCTTAGAATCTAGAATGTTGCTCGTCAATGCCATATAGTCTAAACTTCTTCAAAGGTCTGCTCTCTCTGAATGTGCTCCTAGAGTCTCAACATGCTCTTGAGCATCCGTCAATGTCTGAGTGAACCATTGAGGTCTCCTGACAGAAGTAGAAGGGGCTCCTATCTCCCCATCTTCACTTGAACGCTATTGTACTACCCTGGAAATCACCGGTGACCCCGTCTACCCCTTTAGAGCTTATCACTCCTCATCCTCTGCCACTCGAATAGGTTCATGAGACTTCCTAGATGCAAATTTTTCTTCAAACTTTCAATCCTTGCTTACTATTGTCTTCCTCTGGTCTAGAATATAGACCATGTGAGCCTTTGAAGTCTCACTGTAAGCCACAAATAAACCCTTCCTGTTGGAGGGCTCCAACTTAATCCTCTTCTCTACCAGTACATGGATATAAACTAGACAACCAAAGACACGAAAATGACTCACCTCTTGCTTCACACCAATGAATGCCTCCTCTGATGTCTTGTCCTCCAAGATCCTATGAGGACACTAGTTATGGATGTAGACTGTTGTGTCACATGCCTCTGCCTAAAGAAGCATCGACAAGTCTTGGTCATGTATCATGGCCTTAGCAGCGCCTATGATAGATCGATTCTTCCTCTCTACAACCCCATTATGTTGCGGGTTGTACGAAACTATCATCTCCCTCTTGATTCTTGCCTCCTTGCAGAAACCCTTGAATTCCTTGGAGGAATACTCTCCCCCATTGTCCAATCTCAAGACTTTAATCTTCTTCGCTATCTAGTTTTCAACTAGAACTTTGAACTCTTGAAACCTGCTAAAGACCTCATCCTTGGTCTTTAAGAAGTAGATCCAAGTCTTGTGACAGAAATCATCAATAAAGGAAACTGACATCGGTCCACAAACATCCAAATGTACTAGGCCAAGAACCCCCTTAGAGATATGCTTTGGAAAAACAGCTTTGGCATACTTGCAAAGAGTGCACCCTGTACATACACCATGCTACTCAATATTGAAATTTGGAAGGCTTATGACTATCTCCCTTAAAATAGGAAGCGTCCTGTGATGCAAGTGCCCTATACTCTTGTGCCACAACTCGCACAAGTTATCACTGTTATGCACCAAGGCTCTAACAGGTTCACCCTTACAAATTACCTTCTCTTTACCTAAGTTGTATCTAGGCTAGGTTCCTTCAATCTGATGAGGACTTACTAGTTCTTGAACTCCACTGCAAAGCCCTTATCGTACATAACCGAAACTAAAAGCAAATTCTTCCTGAGACCTAGTACAAACAAGTCATTGTCAAAATTTAAAGAATTAGTTGACTCAAGCTGGAAGGGAATAGTACCAACTCCTGCTATTAGGTATTTGGCATCATCACCAAGATCAACATGTACTCCCAAGTCCTACTTCTTTAGACTAGAAAACAATTGTTGGGTTGATGTCATATGTCGACATGCCCCACTGTCCAAATACCATGCATTCCTCGAAATCCTATTGGTAGAAAAGATACCAATGAGAAATCCTTCTCGAACTTGGCAACAAACTCGTTCCTCTGAGTTTCTACAGAGGGTGCTACATGCTTCTACTATTGCTTCCCTTTACCCGGTTAAATTTAGAGTTGCTATTAGGTTCTTTTCAATTTTACTAGACAATAATAGCATAAGCAGGATCACTAAAAGAAACACAATCACAAGGTACACAGCATTTATCCTGGGAAACCCTCATGGGGGAGAAAACCCAGCAAAAACTTCCTTAATATAGATAGCCAATACAATGCCAAGATAAAAGACCAAACACAAGAGAATATCCAACATTGAGCAATGTGCCTCTCTCTCTCTTCTTCTTCCAGCAACTGCAGCTTCCTTCAAACTTGCGCTCTAGATGAGTGACTTGAGTGAGTGTGAGAATGAGGCATCATCCTCTCTTATGTATACTAGCTGCTAGGCGCTAGAGTTGTGTCTCTTCACCAAGCTGGGCCGAATTCTTCAATTAGTGGCTAAAACCACTTTAATTAGCCCTAGGGGCCGACTTCTCAATTAGCATCATTTAATTAGGGTTTGACCAATCCACAAAAGGGGATTTGGTCATATACAAAGCCCGACATGATCAATCCACAAAAGGGGATTGATCTATTTAATAATAACTCAATAATAAGTAGAATATACTTCACAGTTACGATATTTCAACACTCCCCCTTAACAAGAAGGGTATTCTACAATACAACATCATCAGGAGAGAGAGAGGGCAGCAACATCATCAGCAACTGGAACACTGACTGGCACATCTATAAATCGTCAGAAGTTTTTCTCATCATCAATAACATCATCGTTCACAGCATGGAGCTGGAATAGTATCATCATCGTCATTCACAGCATGAAGTTGGAATAGCATCGTCATCATCATTCACAGCATGGAGTTGGATGGCATCATCATCATCATTCTCTGCATCATCATCAATTAGTATAACACTAATACGACATCATTAATCAGTACAAGACTGATACATCATCATCAACATCTTCAGCATGAAGTTGAGGTAGCAATCATCATCATCTTCAGCATGAAGTTGAAGTAGCATCATCATCATCATCTTCAACATGAAGCTGAAGTAGCATCATCATCATCATCTTTAGCATGAAGCTGAAGTAGCAACACCATCATCATCTCCAGCCTAAAGCTGAAGCATCGGCATCAATAGCATGAAGCTAGAAGAATAATATCACCAACACGAGTCTGGTACACCAACATCAACAGCACAAGGCTGGTACATCAACATCATCAACACGAGGTTGAGATAACAACATCATCAACATGAGGTTGAGATGACAACAACATCAGCACAAGGCTGAGATAACAGCATCAACACAGCACGAGGCTGGAGCAACAACATCATCACAGCATGAGGGTTGGAGCAACAACATCATCATCATCATCATCATGGGGCAACAGAATGAGGCAGGTTTAACAACATTTTGTGGAACTCTGATAGTCCCTAAGAAGTTGCCCAAAAATCATAGGATTCCCTAGGATATAAAATCCTAACGGAGCTACCACGTGGTACTCTAACAGACCGTCCTTACCGAACCTTCGAGATCTGCCCAGGAATCATAACATTCCCTAGGATTATAAAAATCCTAACAGAGCTACCACTATTGACAATAGCTAGCATATACATGCACAAGTACTCTAACAGACCATCCTTACCGAACCTTTGGGATCTGTCCAGGGATGATCAGTCCCCTAGGATATAAAATCCTAACTGAGCTACCCGCTATTGGTCAGGATACCATAGTATCATTAGCATCACTCCCCCTTTCGAGGGAAGTCCTTTCGGACTATACCGAGCTTGTCTCGAAAGTATTCAAACTTTACACGAGACAGAGGCTTGGTCAACACATCTGCAACCTGCTCATCTGTGCCAACAACTGGCGGAACATGCAACAATGTATTCTACTTCTGTTGTGCTGAGAGCAATATTGGATTGCTTCCTACTCTGCCATGAAGTCATGGCTGACCCCAAACTGAAACAACATCCTGAAGTGCTCTTTCTGTCAGAAACACTTCCAACCCAATCTGAATCGGTATAACCAATCAGTCTGAAGCCATGATCTCCATTATAACAGAGACCAAATTCCAACGTACCCTTAAGATATCTCATCACATGTTTTGCAGCAACAAGGTGAACACGTCTAGGCTCTACCAGATACTGACTCAAGGTGTTCACAGCAAAACATATATCTGGCCCAGTGTTCGTCTGATACATCAACGATCCAAT
>SNQJ01S0074687.1:54289-65764 GCA_010110895.2 Picea sitchensis | reverse complement strand
TATCTTGACAGAAGTCTAAGTTAGAGAATAAACTCTAATCTCAATCTAATACTTTGTCTTTAATCTTGACCAATGGTTAGTATGATGGTCTTATAGCTTCAACATACAACCTAGATGTCATAACAAATAGATGCATATTTAAAATGATCAAACCAGGGGTGCATTATTCCTCTGAATGTGTTGGATCTGAGATCCTTCTGGATCTATGATTGTCAACAGATCATTTATCCTACAAGTACTCCTTTAGAATAATAATGCATTTTAAGCACATGTAAGTACATACCTCTGACAGTATCTTGCTAGGGTAAGGTGCACTAGGACAATAACACAATAGTCCCAACACTTCACAAAAACTTTACTGCAACTAGTACTGCAGTTGGCGCTGGCACTGCAACTGGTGCTGCAATTGTAATTGTAACTGGTACTGCAACTGCAACTGTAACTAGTACTGCAATTGCAACTGCAACTTAGGGTTTTATGAGGAAACCCTAGTTTTTCAACTTTCAAATTTTGGAATTCCGATCCAAGGACTAGATGCGTTGGGCTAAGGCGAGTAGGCTGGAGCTGTCTGTTTTCAAAAATTTCAAGTTTTACCCCTTGAAACTTGACCTGCGCTATTTCTGGACTGGTACTTCTGGTACTGGTTCTGGTTTCTTGGTTTTCTGGTTTTTCTGGTTTTCTGGTACCAGCCAAAACTAGGGTTTGACTTTCCGGAGGCTCTGGCCACTAAAAAGGTGCACTCAAGGTGCCAATGAGTTCACTAGGCTAGGGTGCACTTCCCTAGATGGTTTTTAGGCTGAAATTCTCTTCCAATAAAAAGCCCTAATTTTCTTGTACGACAACAGTGACGATTTTGGTTACCCAGTGAAAGGTGCTCTATTCAGTCAAGCTCTAACACCATGTTAAATTTAGAGTTGCTATTAAGTTCTTTTCAATTTTACAAGACAATAATAGCATAAGCAAGATCACTAAAAGAAACACAATCACAAGGTACACAACATTTATCCTGGGAAACCCTCATGGGGGAGAAAACCCAGCAAAAACTTCCTTAATATAGATAGCCAATACAATGCCAAGATAAAAGACCAAACACAAGAGAATATCCAACATTGAGCAATGCGCCTCTCTCTCTTCTTCTTCCAGCAACTGCAACTTCCTTCAAACTTGCGCACTAGATGAGTGACTTGAGTGAGTGTGAGAATGAGGCATCATCCTCTCTTATTTATACTAGCTGCTAGGCGCTAGGGTTGTGTCTCTTCACCAAGCTGGGCCGACTTCTTCAATTAGTGGCTAAAACCACTTTAATTAGCCCTAGGGGCCGACTTGTTAATTAGCATCATTTAATTAGGGTTTGACCAATCCACAAAAGGGGATTTGGTCATATACAAAGCCCGACATGATCAATCCACAAAAGGGGATTGATCTAGTTAATAATAACTCAATAATAAGTAGAATATAATTCGCAGTTACAATATTTCAACATACCCTTCTTCTTTGGACACTATAATGCATAATGACCATGCTTATGGCAAACGCGGCACTTGATTTTATTCAAGTCCTTCTTTCCTGGCTATAAGATTGACTCCTCACTCTTTCCCTTACCCTTGTTGGGTCCTTTACCTCTGCCCTTATTTGACTGACCAAATAGAGCTAGGTTCTCATCACCACCATTCCTGCTGGCCTTTGACTCCATCCAAGTCTCCTCCTGGATACAGTCATCCCAAAGCCTCTCAAAGTCAGGAAGGTTCTCCCAAGCGCAAATACCATTGACAAATGGTTCTCGTGAAGTTGGGAATCCATTCAGTGCCATGTTCACTAGCTCTACATCTACAACCTTCTCCCCAACTAGTCATTGTGTCAGATATGGTCATCTCTATGGATCTAAGTTTGTTCTGTAATATCATATTCATGTTTATGTTCTCACTCTAGTAGAGACTAACCAGGGCATCAAACATCTACTTCGTTGTCTTCTTCTAGGATATACGAGGGATTAGATGATTCTTTATGGCATACAAGATCATCTACTTGGCCTTCACTTCCCTCTTGTTGTGAGCTGCCAATCGTCACGAATTTGTAGGCGGAGTCACAGTACGGTGTCCTTGACAATATCTCAAAGATCATTATCTTCTAGTAAGAGTGTAACCCTCACCTTCCATGATAAGAAATTCAAGGCACCATCCATTCTATCCTCAAACCTAAGACTAGTTGATGTCATCTCTGAGATCTATTGCACAAACTCCCAAATCTGAAAATTAGTTTTGAAACCCTCTAACTGTTGGTCCTTCTACTTGCAAAAGATTTACTACCACAAATCCCTAAGAATCTCAATCAGAGAAACAACTTTGATACCATGTAAATATCCCAAACCTAGGTGACTAAAGTCCTTATGATGTCAATTAAACAAGTAAATTGTTGAATTTAAGTAAACAATAATTAAATTTCAGACCATAGTATCAATCACACAATAGCTAAAAATCAAATAGAGGAAGCATAAAATAGTTTCACACTATTGAAGTTTGTGGCTCGGATAGGTATCTCCACATTGGTTTGTGTCTAACATGTGGAGATCGTCATAAATACCTCTCAGAACTTTGGAAATTCACTTTAATAATTTAATTATTAAAGTGAATGTCATTTTATAATTAATGGAGGTTAATTAAATGATATACCCAAGTTTTTTGCATTAGTGAATTTAATTAATTAAATGAATCTTAGCCATTGATCTCAAGTGAGGTGATATTTAATCTCAACCATTGATCACTTTGGAGGTTAGGGTTTTGGCTCAACTCAAGATTATAAAAGGCAGCCAAGGTGAGAGGAGGAGACACACATAAGCAAGGAATCAATGACTCCTTTGAGTGGAGAAGGACTTTCACTCTGCAGATTTGGCACAAAGGAGAAAAGGACAACTAGCCAAGAGACTTTGGAGGGGTCGTACCAGTAGGGCGGAGGCTCCTTGTTTTTCTGCAAGTCATACAGTAGTCGTAGGAGGGTCATACAAAAGCTGTACGACGACCGTACATCCCACAGTAGCCTACTGTACAATAGATTGTGGGTCGTACAACAAGCTACGAGCTGTACAGCAAGCCACAGGCCTATTTTGCAGGTTGTATAGATTGTACAACAGATCGTACAGCGGACCGAACAGGAGGTCAGACGGTGGCAGCAGATTGGCAAAGGTTTTTTGGGGCAGATTTGCTGAGAGTTTCTCAGGGAAAGATTTGCCATGTTTGTTGGTAATTGTATTTTTACTTTGTGGGCCATTTTCCCAGTAAGGGAGCCCTTGTATGCTTGGATATTATTTTAATGAAGAGCATATTTGAAGGGCAGAAATTTGTTGTGCATGTGTCATTGTGAGATTGGTTTCCATTTTGCTTCTGCTATTTGTTTTAGTTAATTGTTTCAGCAGTGTAAATTATTCAGTGAGCTGCAATTTAATTTTCAGCAAGGAAATTCACTAGGAAATAATTTATCTAGGGCTGGAATTAGAAAATTAACATGGTATCAAAGCTCACACTCCAAAGGGAAGCCGATTTCAAAAGATTTTTGCAGATCTATAAATCAGCAGGGTTAATTTCACAGCAGTTTGATCAAATCTAGAGATGGCAGCAACCAGTCTCAAGTTCTAAGACCGGTTGGATGGAGCTTCAAATTTTCTCTCTTGGAAAGCAAGGATTTCTTTGCTTTTGAAGGAACATGACCTTTGGGAAATTCTGGAGAAGGTTGTTCCTACACCAATAGATCTAGCAGAGGTAGCCGCTCTTGTGAAGAAGGACATCAAAGCCCACAAATTGATCTTGGATGCCGTGAAGGATCATTTGATCCCTCACGTGGCAGAGAAGCAGTCGGACAAAGAGATGTTCAAGGCTCTAGTGGATTTATTCCAGAGCAATAACTTGAACAAGAAGATGATATTGAGAAACAAGCTCAAATCCATCCAGATGTCAAGATCTGACAATGTTACCAGCTACTTCATAAGGATCACCCAGACACGTGATCAACTTGCAACCATCGAGGAGAAAGTGGATGACGTGGAACTCGTAAATGTGGCATTGAATGGGTTCACCAAGCCTTGGGATCTGTTTGTCAAGAGGACCTGCGCTTGGGAGAAGCTTCCAGATTGGCAGAGGCTTTGGGATGATTACATCCAGGAAGAGACTCGAGAGGAGTCCAAAGCAAACAAGCAGGGAGATAGTGATGAGAACCTGGACCTTGGCAGTCAGACAAGAAGGGCAAAGGAAAGGGTTCCAACAAGAAGGGTAACAATGAAGGGGCAACCTCACAGTCGGGGAAGAAGAAGAACTTGAGTAAAGTCAAGTGCTTCGCATGCCACAAGAGTGGACATTATGCATCGCAGTGTCTGGAGAAGAAGAAAGGGAAAGGAAAATCGCAACAGGTAGCAGCATTTGCAGAGACTCGGTTGAGTGAGTTTGCTACAAAGTTTGAGAGTGACTTCTCACTAGTTTCCTACCTTTCCACTAGCACAGTTGCCAAGAGTGCTTGGTACTTGGACAGTGGTGCATCTCATCACATGACAGAAACATAGGAGCTATTCCGCGGTTTTACAAAGGCGGACTCAAGGATCTATGTGGAGCTTGGTGATGATGCCAAGTATGTAGTGAAGGGAGAGGGAACAGTCTTGTTCCAACTTGAGTCAAGAAATTTGTTTGATGCCCAGAATGTGCTTTATGTACCAGGACTAAAGAAGAACTTGCTCTCAGTCTCAGTTATGGAGGACAAGGGTTTTGTCGTTATCTTTTGAAAAGGGCAAGTATTCATACGTCCAGAGGGAGCTAGCCCTGACACAGCAATGGTCATTGGGGTTAGAGAGGGAAACTTATACAAGTTGCAGGGGAATCCTATTCAAGCCTTGGCACATGACAGTGACAACCTATGTGAGCTATGGCACAGGAGGATGGGACACCTGCATTACAAGGCGTTGTCGATTCTAAGGGAGATTGTCAGTGGTCTTCTAGAGTTCGGTTTTGAGCAGCGGGACATATGCAGAGGGTGTGAACTTCGAAAGAATGTCAAGGCTGCTTTTCCAAGCAACAAGAGTAAGTCCAAGGGGATCTTGGATCTTATTCATTTAGATGTGTGTGGACTGATGTCAGTAGCATCAGTGCAAGGATCATCATACTATGTGGCATTCATTGATGATTTCTCCCGGAAAACCTGGATCTTCTTTATGAAGACCAAGGATGAGGTCTTCAGTCGGTTCCGGGAGTTCAAGGCCCAGGTGGAGAACCGGACAAGAAAGAAGATCAAGGTCTTGAGGTCAGACAATGGGGGCGAGTATACCTCCAATGACTTCAAGGATTTCTGCAAGGAGGCAGGGATCGAGAGGGAGTTGACAGTCTCATACAACCCTCTGCAGAAGGGAGTTACAGAGAGAAAGAACCGGTCCATCATCAGTTCTGCAAAGGCTATGATTCATGACCAGGGTCTGCCAATGTTTCTCTAGACAGAGGCATGTAACACAGCAGTGTATTTGCATAATAGGAGTCCTCAAAGGATATTAAGGGGCAAGACTCCTAAGGAGGCATTCACAGGAGTGAAGCCAGAGATCGGGCATCTTAGGATCTTTGGTTGTCTAGTTTACATCCATGTGACTGAAAAGAAGAGGACAAATTTGGAGCCTTCAGGAGAGAAGGGTATTTTCGTGGGGTACAGCGAGACCTCAAATGTTTACAGGATCTTCATTCCAGTGCAACAAAAGACAGTGTTGAGCCGAGATGTTAAGTTCGAGGAGAACTTGATATCGCTAAAGTCTCATGAGGTACCAGCAGTGGCAAAGGACAAGGAGCAGGAGGCTCTGAAGGGAGAACAGAGTTCACAGACTTCCAGTTCAGGGAGTCATCCTTCAGGTGGGGAGGAGTTAGCTCCTTCCAGCTCTATCAGGAGACCCAGATGATTTGAACATACCTTAAAGGATGCTCCAGAGCATGTTGAGGCTCCCAAGAGCACATTCAGAGAGAGCAGACCTCCGAGGAAGTTTCCCAACTACATGGCGCTTATGAGTAGCATCATTGATGTTGAGCTTTCCAGTTTTAAGGAAGCGGCAAATTAGCAGGTTTGGTGGGATACCATGATGGAGGGGTACACCTCCATCATGAAGAATGATGTGTGGGATATAGTGCCAAGACCGGAGGAGAAATCTATGGTGAGTTCCAAGTGGATCTTCAAGATCAAGCATGTTGCAGATGGCAGCATAGAGAAGTTCAAGGCCAGGTTTGTGGCGAGAGGGTTCTTTTAGAGAAAGGGAGTAGAATACGAGGAGACGTTTGCACCAGTTGCCAGGTATGCTTCTATTTGTGTTGTGATATCTATTGCCTCATTCATGTGGTGGGGGATTCACCAGATGGACGTGAAGACAACATTCCTCAACAAGATCATTGAGGAGGAAGTATATATAGAGAAACCTCAAGGCTTTGAGGTACATGAGAGGGAGTCTCATATGTGCAGGCTTAATAAAGCCTTGTATGGACTCAAACAGGCAGCCAAGGCATGGTATTCCAGGATTGATGGATACTTGCAGAGTATGGGTTTCACCAAGAGTGAGGCAGACCCTAACTTGTACTTCATACTTGTTGGGGCGGATCCTCTTATCCCGGTGTTGTACGTTGATGATTTATTTCTCGCAAGTGCAGAGGACCTTATAGCAGGGTGCAAGGCAAATTTGGTTGTTGAGTTAGAGATGAAGAACATCAGCCTGATGCATTACTTCTTGGCATTAGAGGTTTGGCAAAGATCGGGTGAGATCTTCCTTGGACAGGGGAAGTACACAGTGGAGATCTTGAGGAGATTCAGAATGGAGGACTATAGACCGATGGCTACACCTATGGTTACCAATCTGAAGAAGGTTGTCACTTCAGATTCAGATTTCGTGGACCCCAGGTTATGAAGATAGTTGATTGGTTCTTTGATGTATTTGGTCAACACCATGTCAGATATATTTTTACTGTGAACACCTTGAGCCACTTCATGGTGGAGCCAAGGCAGGTGCATTGGGTAGCAGCGAAGCATATGCTCAGGTACTTTAGAGGTACCGTGGAGTATGGTCTGAGGTATCTCGGAGGTGATGGAGTGAAGCTATAAGGGTATACATACTCAAATTGGGCAGGGAGTGCAAAAGATCGGAAGAGCACCTCAGGGTGTTGCTTTAGCTTGGAATCAGCAGTGATTTCATGGTTTAGCAGGAAGCAGGCTTTCGTAGCACTCAGTTCAGCAGAGGCAGTGTATATGGCAGCGAGTATGGCTAGTTGTGAAGCCATTTGGCTTCGCAAATTGTTTACAAGGTCATTTGTTCAAGAGTTTGAGCCTACGATGATATACTGCGATAATCAGAGTTGTATCAAACTCTCTGAGAATCCATTATTCCATGACAGGTCCAAGCATATTGAGATCAGATATCACTTCATCCGAGACAGGATCCAAAAGGGAGAAGTCAAGCTCCAGTATATCTCCACAGATGAGCAGGTTGCAGACCCTTGGTGAAGGGGAAGTTTGTTTTCTTTAGAGACAAACTTGGAGTGGTGGAGAATACCTTCCTCACTAAGAGAAAGTGTTGAAGTTTGTAGCTCAGACATGTATCTCCACATTGTTTGTGTCTAACATCTAGAGATCATCATTAATACCTCTCAGAACTTTGGAAATTCACTTTAATAATTTAATTATTAATGTGAATGTCATTTTATAATTAATGGAGGTTAATTAAATGAAATGCCTAAGTTTTTAGCATTGGTGAATTTAATTAATTAAATGAATCGTAGCCATTGATCTTAACTGCAGTGAGATTTAATCTCAACCATTGATCATTTTGGAGGTTAGGGTTTTGGTCCAACTCAAGATTATAAAAGGAAGCCTAAGGTGAGAGGAAGAGACACACATAAGCAAGAAGTCAGTGACTTATTTGAGTGGACTTTCACTTTGCAGATTTGGCAAAGAGAAGGAAAGTATAGCTAGCCAGGAGACTTTAGAAGGGTCGTACCAACCGGGCGAAGGGTCCTTAATTTTCTGTAAGTTGTACAACAACCATAGGAGGGTCGTTTAGCAGCTGTACAGCCCACTGCAGCCTACTGTACAATCGTACGACGACCGTACAACCCATGGCAGCCTACCATACAGCAAGTCGCGGGTCGTACAACAGGTCGCGGGCCTGTTTTGAGGGTTGTACAGGCCATACAAGTCGTTTAGCATGTTGATGTTTTTGGTAGCAACAGAAGGTATTCACCTCTGGGACAACTTTTCTTATAGATGAAGATGCCAAGAAGTCAGAGAATAACCATTGAACAGATCAAAGAAGCCTCAGAAGAAATTAGAAGATCCCAAAAGAGAAGTTAGCTCCACGGAATAATAATAAAGAAGAAATATAATGCTCCAGAAGTAAAGTCGGCCCCATAAGAAAAAAACAGAGAAAATATATTTTCTAGAAAGACAGGTCGGCCCTACTGGAAAAGACACCTACCTAGTCCAGTATAAATAAAGGTGACGCCTTCCTCATTTGAGACACACACTCACTCGTCTATAGCGCAAGTTTAGTGGAGAGCTACAACTGCAGCTATCCAGCAAAGGAGGAAGGAAGAATGGTGCACTTTGGCTAGGGTTTATCTTATGTCTTGGTGATGTGCTAGTGGAGGCCAAATACTCTAGCGCTCTGGCTAGGGTTTGATGCAGTTGCATTGCTGGGTTATCTCTCGTGGAGATAAGTATTCTTCTTTGTTAGTTTGCTCTAGTGGATAGAGCTGGTTCTTGGTTATATTGTACTGGCAAGGATATTCTCTCTAAGAAAAGTTGTTGGGTTTTTCTCCCTTGTGAAGAAGGGTTTTCCCAAGATAAATCTTTGTGGTTTCTTGTGCTTGTTTATCTGTTGCTTATATATTTTAGTATATGGTTATTGAATATTAAAAGAAGATCAAAATGCTATGGTAAATCTAATGTTAACAAAACTAATGAAAAATTCAACATGGTTTCAGAGCAGGTTTCCTTCAGAACAGTCTAATCACTAGAAGGAAGATCGTGAGATTTACCACATTGTTGCAATTTGTCGTTGCTCAAGACCTATACCTTGTCAAGCTCGTTGAGCAACCTATTGGAGGACACTAAGATTAATTCTGCCCTAGATCAGCTCGCCCTAGCCTAGCGCACCTCCTGGTGGTCTCAGACTACAACTTGGTGAAAGTTGAAATTTCTCATTGCAGTTGTAGTGCCAGTTGCACTTGCAGTGCCAGTTGCAATTGCAGTTGCCAGTTGTGCAAGTCTTGAGATTAGAAGACAAGTTGGATGGTGCTACAAATTTCAAAGGTATGCACTTGTATATGTTTAAAATTGTATCATTATCATGAGGGTGTTTGCAGGAGAAGGGATCTTTTGTCCAAGCAACAATATGTAGATCCAAAGGGATCTCAGATCCAGTACATTCAGATAAAAAGCACACCCTCCCTGAAAGTGAAGACTCTGGGTTTGATTGTTTTGATATGCATCTAGCTGTTATGGCATTATTGCGATCTTATGTTGCATTCTGATCTATTGAAGTTATGATTATTATGAGATGCACTTGTTCGCAAGCTAAAATTGATCTCCTCTAGGAGATACTCTTGGTTGTTGACTTTGTTCCAAGCAGGATATCTTGTTAAAACATGGAGGTTGCCATGGAGATGTTGTTGTTCTTGTTTCTTGTTCCGGGCAGGTTACCACGGAGGCAGGTCACCAGTGATAGCTCTGAGAGGGAGCTATAGTGACGGTTGTAGAAGACAACATATTAGATGGTCTCTAGTTTGAGACATAAAGCAATATGACCAGACAAGGAGTTTGTACAGATTGACAGTTCGACCAGTTCAAGCTTTGATGCATGATTCTATCAGTCTGAGTGAGTTATGGCATAGGAGACTTGCTCATTTGCATCATAGAGCTCTTCCCGCTCTGGGGAAGATGTTGACAAGTCTTCCAGCGCTCTGTGTAGAGCATGATGGCATTTGCAGAGGTTGTGCTCTTGGCCAGAATGCCAAGGAATCTTTTTCGGGCAGTGACAGCAGATCCAAGGAGATCTTGGACTTGGTGCATTTAGATCTATGTGGGCCTATGACAGTTGCTTCTTTGAGTGGATACTTATACTATGTGATCTTCAAACTTGGATTTTGAAGGACATGACTCCCGAGGAGGCTTTCACCGAAGTGAAGCATGAGGTTGGACACCTCGGGATATTTGGGTATCATGTATACATTCACGTACCCAAGGAGAAAAGGACGAAGTTAGACCCTTCAGACAGGAAGGGTACATTTGTTGGGTACAGTGAATCTTCGAAGGCATATCAGATCTACATCCCGAGTGAGAGACAGATTGAGGTGAGTTGGGATGTTTCCTTTAAGGAGGAGGTAGCCTTAAGGAGATCTAGAGGATCTCACATGAAGATTGATAGTGAGAGGTAGGAGGAGATGGTATCTTCTCCCCCTCACCCTTCAGCAGTTCAGAGGGAGCCAGTTGAGCCCATTGAGACAGTTGAGCATGTTGATCCTATTGATCGTGTAGATCATGTTGATGTTCCTAGAGATATTGCAGTAGGCCGAAAAAGGCCTACATGGGCTCGTCAGAATTTGCAGGAGGGAGGCAGAGGGACATGCAGCTCCTCGTGGTACTTTCGGAGAGAACAAGAGACCTCAAAGATTCTCGAGCTATGTTGCAGCGATGAGCCACATCATTGATTCTGAGCCTTCCTGTTATGAGGAGGCATCTAGTCAGCGAGTATGGAGATATGCCATGATGGAAGAGTATCAGTCCATCATGAAGAATGATGTGTGGGATATTGTTCCGAGACATGAAGGGAAGTCTGTGATAACTTCCAAGTGGATCTATAAGATCATACACGTAGCTGACGGGAGCATCGAGAAGCACAAAGCGAGATTTGTGGCTAGAGGATTCTCTCAAGTAGAGGGAATAGACTATGAGGAGACATTTTCTCTTGTTGCTCGGTACACCTCCATTCGGACGATCATTGCCCTTGCTTAAGCCATGGGTTGGAGACTACATCAAATGGATGTGAAGATAGCCTTCCTCAATGGAGAGATTGAGGAAGAGGTGTACATCGAGCAACCAGATGGTTTTGTGATTCATGGGAAGGAGTCCCATGTGTGTAGGTTGAAGAAGGCCTTGTATGGACTCAAGTAAGCATGGTATGCGAGGATTGATAGATACCTTATGAGTTTGGGTTTCAGCAAGAGTGTTGTTGATGCCAACCTGTACTATAAGGTTGTTGATGGTGAGTCCCTGATTTTGATCTTGTACGTTGATGATTTATTTCTCACCAGAGCAGAGGGCCTCATTGCTTGGTGCAAATATGAGTTGGCCTCTGAGTTTGAAATGAAGGATCTTTGCATGATGCACTATTTCTTGGGACTAGAGGTGTGGCAGAGAACTGATGAGATCTTCCTGAGTCAGGGGAAGTATACAGTTGAGATCTTGAGGAGATTTGGGATGTTG
>SNQJ01S0074687.1:0-44931 GCA_010110895.2 Picea sitchensis | reverse complement strand
TTGCAAAGGACCTAGTAAATAAGTTTGGTTAAGAGATGCATGATCACCCTCATCCATATTATTTGGGATGGGTGAAAAAGGATGTAGAGTTAAAAAGTCACCAAGCAATGTAAGCTTAGATTTGTTATCAATGCAATTTTTGTTGATGAAATATAAGTCAATGTAATTCCTCTTTATGTCTGTAGTGTAGTGTTTGGTAGTCCCTATATGTATGGATGCCATCTTCATGAGAGGGGAAAACCAATATCATTTGATAAAGGATGCAATGCATATTTTATTATCAATGCACATAAGGGGGAGTCTAAGTTCTCACCGGTGAGTGCCCATCAACCTAAGAGATTCATCAATGTAAGCAAGAGGTATGTACTTAAACTAAATCAATGGATGTGATGACATCCTTGGAAAGAGATTTTACAAGCATGCAAATAAGTATTATAGGAGCCAAAAGGTATGCCACCCAAGAGGGTAGCAGAGCATAATATATAGTTCTTGTCAATTCGTCTTTACCAATCATGGCACTGTACAAATAGTGCATATTGGAGTCATACGAAGTGAAGAAGTAGTTGTAGTGGTTGTTGGAACAAGGAGTCATCATACCAAGTACCTCTCCATGTGGTTCCCCTGTTATTTTAGTAACAAAGATGGATAGGGCTTGGAGAATGTGCATTGACTACAAAGCTCTGAACAATATCACTTTCAAGAATCACTACCCTTTGCCCACGATCAATGACTTGTTAGATCACCTGCAACATGTAAGGTACTTCACTAAGCTATATTTGAAGTCTGGATATGATCAACTTTGGATCAAGGAATAAGACACTTAGTGGACTGCCTTCAAGATGAAGCAATGTCTATATAATGGTTAGTAATGCCTTTCGATTTGAGACCAAGGGCTTAACACATGTATGAGAGGCCAAATTGGCCTAACTAGACATTATTAGGGTACTTTTACCTTTGTTATGATGTATAGAGAAATGGATGGATGAGATAGGTATTTATGTAGTGCATGCATCCCACCTTGAGCTCCCTTATATGTATTTATTGCAGTAGCATCATTAATATCGTTGAAAAACATGTTCTGGTCGCAGGATGTGGCTAGTAGGGTTATGATACAAGATGATAAACGAGGGTGTTGAGTGATTGAGGAAGTACTCAGGTAGGCATCCTTGCTTGGTATAGAGAAACCCGTTGTCGAGATCATGTGGGAGGAGGAGAGTAACCTCTGTCCATGACTGTTGCTGAGTCGGAAGACATGATTCTCTCTCAGAGCATCGTGGTCTAGCTTGGGGGTGGCCAGTGGTAAATCTGTTAAGAGTGACTGAGCCTATGGTTGGGTGGAAATAGGCACCCATTTTAGCAGTTGCATCACGTCTTCTGGTTCTGATAAGTGTTTCCATACTTTGTGTTTTCAAATGGAATAATGAATGAATGCATGTAATTATACATCTAATAATGATCTCTGTATTGAATGATCAAGTTGTGTGTATGCATTTATCTTCTTATGGACTTATGCTTCTGATTGATTGTCTATATGCCTCAACTTAGCCTTCAAGATGTCTTGGGACATAAACCTGTAGGAGGGTTGGGATAGAAAGCATTGCGTCATTCTGGCCCTGTCCGTCTGAAGAGGTTATCCCCTTCAGACTCCTTGTTGTGCGACCAGGATATCATGCCCAAGTCCTTAACAATTTCACCATGAAGCTCGAGAAGGATAGCGAGATTTAAGTCTCGAAAGGGAAGATCCTTTCGTTTGGAAGATGAGCGAAATAGATCTATTCAGGAGAACCCATATGACCAACACCCAGGAACCTTAGGCTAAACCTAAGGGAGCTAAGTATTTTTGTCTTCGGAGCTCCGGGAGTCCGTGACTTCAGAGTATTATCGGCCCTCATAGTCATGAATCGAATGAAGGTGACCGAGAGTTACGGTTACCTGCAAGGTTGACTGGCGTTGGGCAGTTTCCCTAGTGGTTAGATGAACCTATCTTACCGACTAAACCGGGATCCAACTCCCCATTGCAAAGTAGCATGAGCCATCGATTGAGAATGTTCAGGGGTTCCCTCAGTAGTTAGATCTACACCAAGATGACTTCGACGGAGTACAACTTTGGGAGAATGGAGATGTTATAAGCATCAAACTCCTTGAATGTCGAAGTTACGAAGTAAAGGAGAGTCGTAGATTTGGGGGAGATCGTCAGGAGCCCCACCTACCGTTCGATCATTCAGGAGGAGGGACCCGCACACATTACTTCGGCCAAGTCCTACTTCAGGAGAATGGAGTGGCAGTAAATCCAAAACCCCCAAAGACCGGAGCCGTGAAGTGACCAGGACTGTAGATCTAGGGATCCTTCGGGCTCCTTCCTAGCTGTCGGATTTACAATGTAGTCAACCCAATGTTGACCGCTTCGGGAGGACAGGGGTGTTGTAATGTCAAATCCCCATAAGGGAGGAGTCGCGAACTAATGTGTACCATGGATCTAAGGATCCTTTGTGATCCCTCTCAGTCGTCGATATACAGGGAACGTGTGGCGCTAGACCCTTTAGTCCTGAAATTGGGCACTCCAGGAGAAAAGATGAGTTTACATCGCAAAACTCTTGAACGCCAAATCCCTAAAGTAACAAGATCTGTAGATCTATGGATCTACGTGGCCGGATCTCGACCATGAGATCTGAGGGATGTTAGAAGGTTGTTAGTCCAGAGTGACGTGGCGTAGTGACGTCACCCAGGGTGACGTGGACCCCAGTTTAACGTGCCATGTGTCACCCAGATTTGTGCATATCACATACCCTATAAACCCATTGGAACATGACATGTGTCACCCTGACCCCTCCTATGTGTTAGTCCCTGGTACATTCCCACCTAGCCAAAGTGATTGGTGAAGTGACCAGAACTCTGGGAGTCTAGAACTTCGGGGCTTCGGAGGATTTGCGGTGTAGCATCATAGAGAGACCCAAAAGGTTTGAAGGTCAGAGCCACATGGAAAGCTTACGGGAGTTCAAGAGTTCGAGACTCCAGAAGGTCTCGTGCGTAGACAGTAAGGAGGTGTTCATCGTTGAAGTGCCAAATTTCCTGTTGACCTGTGTGAGTGACACCTGCGTGTTAGATGAAGATTGAGTCTAGTCGTGGGAGCAGACAATGGATGGACTTACACCGTGGGTGAAGGAACTAGGAGACCATACGTGTGAGGTGGGTTCATGTGGATGCTACGTGGATCTCAACCAATGAACTCCTGAAGAACTTTGGGAAGCCACAACTTGCAACCCAAAGCTCGGATTTGAGCCTGGTAGCAGTCATTAGAACGTTACAGGTAAGTAGAAGAGGATAAATACCTCGAACAGAGGATTTGAGATGTTAAGGAGAGAGAAATTTTGATGCCCCATCCGTAGGAAAGATACTCAAGGGTCGGGTGTGTTACAGCATGAAAGCTGACAAGGTTCTAGATATGGTGGTTATAGTTATACGATACAAGCTTCATAACTATGAATGATGTTATATGTTGTATTTATAATGTTCATTAGGGAATTGATGCTATTCATTCTATGTTAATAACACAAGCTTAAACAATGTACATGGACATGGCCGAATACGGCCCTGTCAACACTCTTAATACTATAAAATTTAAACGCTAAAATCTAAAATTTAAAATTAACTGTAAAATTACCTGGACCGAACACATATTAGCTTACACAAGTATTGAGAATGAACCTACACCTTATATTGTAAACATATGGGATTATATATGTGTTGCAAGTAGAGTAAAGTAAGCATGAAAGCTAACAAGGTTCTAGATATGGTGGTTATAGTTATACGATACAAGATTCATAACCATGAATGATGTTATACGTTGTATTTATAATGTTCATTAGGGAATTGACGTTATTCATTCTATATTAATAACACAATCTTAAACAGTGTTCATGGATAGGGCCTAATACAACCCTGTCAACACTCTTAATACTATAAAATTTAAAGGCTAAAATATAAAAATTAAAATTAGCTGTAAAATTAATTGAACTGAACACCTGCAGCACCAAAGTCTGCCCACCCGCAACACCAACGTCCGCCCGCCCGTAGCACCAACGTCCACCCGCTACTCCAACATTCGCTCGCAACAACGATGTCCACTAGCACCAAGGCATTCACCAAGACATTCAGTTCACCAACAAGATGTGCACCAACACCTATCATGAATAACTATCACTAAGACGTGCACCAACACCTAAACAACAATTCGTGAAAACTATTACAAGTGCGATGTGCGGGTAATATATAAACCTTTTTTCGGTAGAAAGGTTCTTTCAACCGAAAGTTTGTTTCGGTCGAAAGATTATTTTGGCCGAAATATATTTCGACCGAAAAGATGTTACCGGATGAAAAAATTATGTCCGGCTAAAATTGTACATGAAAATTGAGGGCGTCATCACAGTGCCGTTCGATTTGACGTTCAAAGGTTCAGCCGAAACATGTTTTGGCTGAAAAAATTGGACTTTCGACCGAAAAAAAGGTCTCTCAGAATTTTGGAGACCCGATTCTCACGAAAGTGTTACCCACCTTCATGATTTTACCCAATTTTACTTTAATTAATTCCTTCTAACTAAAGTAAACTCAAGACTACAATATTTTTGACAAGTTCCACATGCAAAACACATGCCTATGTGGAATTACCTGTCCAATGCTACCAAAAACATCAACACTCCCTCTTAGTGAGGAAGGTACTTCTCCCACCTGGAGTTTGATCAATCTTTTCTACCAGATCCTCTACCATGCCTACTCTCTAATACACCTAATTGGTTGCTCCCTATGACACAAAATCTATCCCTTCCATGATGGTCTGACCTGTCTTCGAAGACTCACTACCTGTGAACATGATCCTAAACATCCTGCATGGCCATCTCGTACCATGAATCCTTCTTAATAGTCTTGGAAGGTTGATCCTTCCCAGCTGAACCTGAAGGTTGACTCCCTTTGAGTTGCTCAACCTTCAGAGATACCTGCTCCCTGATCTCTGTCACTATGTTGTTGGAAATTGCTCTAAGAGGTTGGCCCTTTAGCCTATACAAGTTTCTCTCTCTAACTCCAAAGACATATGCTTTGTCTGAGATAGATCCTGTGGGCATGATAAGCACCTTTCCATCTCAGAATAATACCTCATAGCCCTTCTTCTCAATCCCTGATACCGAGATCACACTCCTCTTGAGTTTTGGCACCCATAGTACATCTTGCATTGTCAATGTGCCTCCTAACTCCATCTGGAATGGCACTGTTCCAAATCCCTTCACTGCATGCTTGGTTGCCATAACAAATTCCACATGCATCTCTGAGTCAAACTCTATGAAGCTCTCGAACTCCTCTCACACTCTTGTCATATGACATGTGGCTCCACTATCTATCAACCATGTACTATTTGATACAGTGCCCAAGGAAACTTGGGAAATAAGTAAGAATTCTACATGTTCAAACTTCTTGCAAAACTCATCCAATTGAGTATTTTTCAATGCAACTACCTTATGAATGCATTTCATTTCCCCCCTTCTTCATGTGCGGACATTTCCCTGCGTAATTTCCAAACTTGTGACATGCAAAGCAATTGAATTTGGTCATGTACTTCTTCTTCTTGCCATCTTGAGTGGTCAACTCTCCACTAGAAATCTTCTTGAACTTTCCCTTCCTTTCCTGACTGGCAAGAGAAAAAATGTCATCATGGCTCCTCTCCAAACCATCCCCGAACTCTAAGTGAGTCCCATCTTGACTACAATCATTCCATAGTCTATCAAAAACTGGCACTGTCTCTTGTGCACAGATCCCCTGCACAAAAGGTTCCCAAGACTTGGGAAGACCTCTCAATGCTACATTCACCAACTCAACATCCTACATTGTCTCACCAATCAATGCAAGTTGATCTCATATATGTGTAATATTCATAAGATAATTCACAACCATGTCCTCACTGGACATCTTGACAACTTGAAGCTGGTGCTTCAAATGTAGCAACCTGCCTGTATTCTTGTTTTGGTATAGACTCACCAAAGCATCATACATTTCCTTGGCATGTTTCTTCTTAGAAATGTGTGGAATCAAGTGATCCTTCACTGTTTCTAGCAAAACTTGATTGGCCTTCACTTCCTTCTTCTTGTGAGCTGCCAATTCCTGCGAATCCATAGGAGTTGCAACCACAACCTCGACATACTCTTTGAGTTCATTCTCCTCCAATAGAAGAAGAACCCTTGCCTTCCAATCCTGAAAGTTTGTTGCCCCTTCTAACATGTCCTCAATTTTCAATATGTTCACCATCTTCAAGATCTAATCTGATAACCCTCTGCTAGAACTACCCTCTATTATCCTATACGTCATGTCCGTGGATTGTCCTGCAAATATTAGTGACTTGTCCTTATTTGACCTATAGATGTATGTGACTTTCTACACTGTGACTCATAGATGCCTCAGTATACTTGCAAAAACACTTGTTCTACCCAGTACCGTGTTTCCCTAAAAATATGTCCTTTGATTTCCCCTGCTGGTTATTTACCTGATAAGATTTGTCCTCTTGGTTTCCTCACTTCAGATACTAGGCTCTGATACCATGTTGATATCTTCTTTCAACCCTAGGTATGATATGATACCATGTTTAAATTCCCCTTAACCTAGCACCCAACAGTTAATTCCAAGAAAAATATATTTACTGAATTAAAGCACAATTAGGTTACTCAAAAAAACATGCAACATAAGCATAAAGAAGGAAACCAAATCAAGCACATAAGAACACTAAGATTTTTGGGTAAACCCCTGGAAAAACCCCGGAGGGAAAACTAGTCCAATGATGCTTTTATTAAGGTCAAGTCAGGGCTCCTGTAATAGTGAAAATGGCCCATTGAGAGAATTGTATAGTGCATAAAAACCTGGAGATTCATGTGTTTTTGCACGACCTTATACCAGCATGTTTCCCAATACATTCATGACTTTCCTTTCTCTAAATTGCAGACATCCTCATCTTTCCCTTCTCTGACCCATGGATATCTGTGACTGTCTCCACTAAGACCCATAGATGTGTACATAAAGCCTGTACGTCAAGCTTCGTAGGACTCTGCTCTTCCCTATGGCTTATGTCCTCTGAAACCCACCTGTGGCTGCTTCTACTCTCTCTCCTCCTTGACTTGTATGACCTCTAGATGAAAGTTCTTATCCACCTATCAAGATATTGATTCACTATCCTTTGTGATCCAACCCTCTCATCAATACTTGGATGAACTCTCTTCACCCAAACAATGAGATCTCCTCACTCTAGTGTGAGAAAAAGTCCTTCTTTGCTCCTAAACTCCTCACACTAGCAAAAGTCCTTCTTTGTTATCCTCAACCTTGGCATCTCACCAAGTCTCTCGAACTCGACCTCTCATCAACAGTCCCGACAATGTCGACTCCCTCAACACAAGTGTCTTCCTCCTTCTCCTAGGCTTGCTTTTATAATCATGAGTTACAATCTATTTCTAATCTCCAAAGTGATCGTCGGTTGAAATTACTTCTCACACCCACTTAAGATTTATATTACATGTTTCATGCTAAACATGTCCTTAAATAACTCAATTCACTAATAAATACAATTTTACTTTAATTAATTCCTTCTAACTAAAGTAAACTCAAGACTAGAATATTTTTGACAATTTCCACATGCAAAACACATTCCTATGTGGAAGTACTTGTCCAATGATACCAAAAACATCAACATTCGTTTATAGTTTCCTTGTAATTGTATAGTTGTATGACACATTGATCTTCAGTGCTACTTGGAAAGAACACATCTCATATCTAAAACCGGTATTGGATAAAGTTAAGAAAAAGCAATTAATTTCTAATCTAAAAAAGTGTAAGTTTGGAAAAGAGACATTGGTGTACGTTGGACATGCGATTGGTGGAGTAGAGTTGAAGGTTGATTAAAAAAATATTGAATCCATCAGTAGGTGTCCCATCTGTAAGATATCAAAGATGGCTTCCAAGATCGATCCTGCTAGTTTGAATGGACTCAATTATGCCATTTGGGCACCAGATATGGAGTCTCTGTTGAAAAGAAAAGGGCTCTGGCATTATACTAAGCTCATTATTCTAGATCCAAAGGATGACCAAATGAAATTTGTCATCAATGGCAAGAAATATGAGGATGTTGGAGTCACTACGACCTACATTTCTCATGATATTCACTTTCATACAAGTGGGATCGTCAGTGCTCATGAAGTTTCAAAGAAGCTGAAGTATTTGATTGAAAAGTTGATGAGAGTCGAGTTATCAAGTAGGAAAAAGAGTTGATCTCTCTTGATCCAGATTATTTTGAAAGGATTGGGGACTATCTAGCTCATGTTAAAGAATTGCAGTTGAAATTGGGTGAATGTGGGAAGAATTTTCAGAAGAAAGAAGGACAACTCCTTGAGCTAGTTCTGATGAATTTGAGAACACCATTTGATGTGTTATGTTCCACATTCCATACAAACTAGAAGACACACAAGGAATATGGTAAGGACTATACATTTGATACCTTCCATGGATTATTGACTAATGATCAACACAGGTTGCTTGATGAAAGGAAGCTTGGTGGTAAACATCAAGTTCACTTGCTCAAGGGCAAGGGAAAGATGAATTATAAGGAACGGGGACACTCCGATGCTCTTATACACATACATGAATGTCATGATTAGAAGACTAGAGTCAAGATTGATGAGTAGACATCTACCTACAAGAATCGAAAGAAGAAAACATGTCTCTACTATGGAAAGATTGGACATATGAAGAAAAATTGTTGGAAGAAGGATTTTGACCTAGAAGAGAAGGTTAAGTAGCTTGAAGATAGAGTGTCAGCTATCCATTGATCAAATGACAATTTTACTTTCCAAGTTGGAACCTATCAAGCATTTCTTTCTCACACTTCGACAAATGAGTGGGTAGTCGATTCTGGATGCACCCATTATATGGACAAAAATGCTTCTCTGTTATCCTTCCTAGATAAAGTTGTTGAGTGAAAGATTTATGTAGTTGATTATTTCACCCTCGATATCGTTGGTCATGGTGATTTTCCATGTCAACATGGTAGGATTTTTGATGTCTATCATGTACCTAATATGAGTGCAAATCTATTGTCGGTTTCCCAATTGATGCAGATTGGTAAGATTGTTGAGTTATGACTAGATTGGTTCTTTGTTAGGGATCTGAAGAATGATAGGTCAATTTTCAATGAAGGGTTTCTTGGCTCAAAGGATGGATTGTATAATTTATGTGACCTACCTCTACCAGATCCTAGATCGATTGCTCTCATTGCCCAAACCGATGAGCAGAGCTAAATTTGACCTGAATGACTTGGATACCTAAATTTTTGAAGTCTGAAGTTGATGGTCTCCTAGAACATGGTTGTTGTTCTACCCAAAGTTCTTCCACCTGATATAGTCTGTAGAGGATGTGTGTTAGGAAAGCATCATTAGACACCTTTTGAATTTGGCAAAGCATGGCATGCACAACACCCATCAGAGTTTGTTCATAGTGATCTATGTTGTATTAATAAGCCTTCATTTGCAAGTGTGAAGTACATTTTGACCTTTATCGATGATCTCTCTAGATTTACTTGGATCTATTTACTGAAAAATAAGAGTCATGTATTTGAAAAATTCAAGGAATTTAGGGCATTGGTTGAAAAATCATGCAGTTGACCTATGAGGTGTTTGAGATCTGATAATGGCAGAGAGTATGTGTTATGATCCAAAGGGGGGATATATAGGGTTAAATATATACGATATGACCCCAAGGCGGGGGGGTGGTGCATATATGGGTGTGAATGTACATGTAATTTGTAAATATATATGTAATAGGGTCGACCTAATAGTAAAGGGGCCTCATGTGTAGGTGTGAATAGGTATATATAGAGATCATGTATTCATTATTGTAGACATGTGAATTGTGATCTATTGATGTATTTGGTTATGTGGAGGAGGGTTCTCCTATTATTTAAGAGTTACTGTATAAATTATCTATCTTGGAGTTTTGCTCATGCTCACATTTCTATACACGATGTGTACTTCTGTTCTGTTATGATATCTTAAGAATTTGGATCATTACAATATGTGAATAGATTGTTTGAAGAATATCTTGCTCAATAAGGTATTGATTGGAAGAGGATTGTTCCTCATNCTCATGCTCACATTTCTATACACGATGTGTACTTCTGTTCTGTTATGATATCTTAAGAATTTGGATCATTACAATATGTGAATAGATTGTTTGAAGAATATCTTGCTCAATAAGGTATTGATTGGAAGAGGATTGTTCCTCATACTCCTCAACATAATGAGTAGAAAAAAGAAAGAATCATGATTTATTTGAGATGGATTGATGCCTCTTGTAGGCCAAAGATCCGTCGACTAAGTTTTGGGTTGACACTATTTATTGTGCCAACTATCTCTTAAATCATATTCTGACTAGAGCTGTTAGTTATGTCACTCCAGTTGAGAGATGGTCTGGAAAAAACCTTTAGTCGACCACTTGAGAATATTCATATGTATTGCTTGGGTCCATATTTTAGATGAGTGTAGGATGAAATTAGATACAAAGAGTCATGCTTGCATCATGATGGGATACTCCGAATAATCCAAAGTATATAGACTGTTTGACCCTGTCAATTGACAGATCCTTATCAGGAGAAATGTATTTTTTGATGAAAAGTATCCAGGCATTAAGTTGTTGAATGCTTCCTTTAGTCTATTACAGGATGGTCCCTTTGCTATTATTTTTTACAATGGATCACATGTTCCTTTTTTCAACATTTTGATCGGGTAGTCGAACTCTGTTCTTGAGTTGATTGAACAATCGATTTCTGGGTTGAATAGTTCTTGGTTTGTTCTTACTAAAAATGTTACTTCTCCCAGTCAACCTTTTGAAGTGAATGTTGGTTCCCCATCCCCTTGTCTCCCTCGACGGGCTACTAAGACAATTGAAGCAAATGGACATGATGTTAGTGATATCTCTTCAGGATGTTAGAATCAGATTCAGAAGCAATAGGCCAATGTTGATTTGATGACTCGTGTTCTTGAGACTCGTGATCCTATTTCCTATGCAGACACACAAGGACAACCTGAATGGAAACACGCTATGCAAGCTAAAATAAATTCTCTTTTAAAGAATCACACTTGGGATTTAGTTCCTCGACCTCAAGGGAAGAACATCATGAAATTTCAATGGGTTTATAAGACCAAATTTACCTCTTAAGGTGATGTTGAGCATCATAAAGCTCATTTGGTCACAAAATTCTTTTCTCAGCAGGAAAGCATCAACTACACTGAAACCCTTTCCTCTATTGCAAAGATGAATTATGTTCAACTGATTCTTTCTCTTGTTGCTCGCTTCGGATGGAAGATCCACCATATGGATGTTAAAAGTACCTTCCTTCATGGTGACTTATCTGAAGAAATCTTTATGGAACAATCACACGGTTTTGTGATAGATTCTAATCTTGTTTGTTGACTACAAAAGCCTCATTACGGTTTGAAACAGTCTCCAAGGGCATGGAATACTAAGAATGACTTTTTCTTTCTCAATCTTGGATTCAAACATTGTGAACCTGATCATAGTCTTTATGTATTGCATGATAATGGTGATACCTTGATTGTTGCTATATATGTTGATGATTTGTTCATAACTTGCAATAATTTTGATCCACTTCTTAGATTGAAGATACAACTTCGTGACACCTTTGATATGATAGATCTTGGTCTTTTGCATTATTTTCTCGGTCTTCAAGTTTTGCCTCTATATGATGGTTTGTTCCTCTCTCAATCTAAATATGTACTGTATCTATTGAACAATTTTAAGATGGCCAACTGTAAGCCGTGTTCTACTCCTTTTTAGTTTGGGATTAAACTGACCAAACATTTTCATTCTCCCAAAGTCAACACCACTCTTTATTGACAACTGGCCGGTAGCCTTATTTATCTCACTCACAGTCAACCTGATCTTTCCCTTACTATTCGTGTGGTTTCTTGGTTTATATAAGATCTGCATGCTAGTCAGTGAAAAGTTGCACAATGAATTGTTGGTTACATCAAGGTTACCACCCACCTTGGTATTAAGTATTGTCATAGTTCAAATCCATTAGTTGGCTTCACCAACTCCGATGGCGCAAGCGACAATGATGATCAAAATTCCACTTATGGCTATGTGTTTTGCTTCAACATTGGACCCCTAGTTTGGTCGTGCAAGAAACAAAAGGCAGTCTCTCTATCGACTATGGAATCTAAGTATCGTGGTGTCATTAATGCAGGTATAGAGATTGTTTGGATTCACCAGCTCTTAGCTGAACTTGGATTTCCTATTTATACATTGACTGCTATCTATTGTGACAATCATAGTGTGATTCAAGTGGCTGATAATCTTATTTCCCATAATAAAATGAAGCATGTCGAACTTCATGCTCACTACTTGAGATAATTGGTTCAAAAGAGGGTTGTCACTCTTGTTTATTGCAAAATCAATGATCAGATTGTTGATATCTTTACAAAATTTTTGTATGAATTTAAGTTTATTAAGCTTCGCACTATGCTTGGCTTCAAGCAGTTGCAATTATGGGGGGTGTCCTACTGACGTAGTTTCACCTGCTGAACCTACAAAACTGTGTTATGATGGTGGGGGATTGTTGGAACCTCAAGTTTTAAAGGTTCACCACAACTCTATTGGAGACAGTTGGTCAGTCAATCATCTTTTAGTTGGAGACAATCAATCGGGTGGTATACTAGATAGTAGGTCGGACAATCGACTAGTAGTTGAAGATAGTTGATCGATGGATTGACTAGCCGAGAAATCAACTATGTGTTAGACAATTGGATGGTCAGGTGAAATTGGTAAGTCGACTAGCCGATGCAACAATGTGAGATTTCTAGAAATTTTTTCAACCACGGATGGTTATTTGTGGACAAGATCTTCCCAATTTCAAGAAAATTGGTTAGATATTGAGACTATACATCACAAATTGTTATGCTTACGTGTTGAAATTGTGTCTTTAGATACCATCGATCTTCTTGGAGTATAATTTCTTCTTTTATTTCTAATATTATGTACACACTAAGCCAAAATTATTTCCCTAACCACCTACTTTGCACCCAATGTAACAACCAATTAATTGTCAAGGAAAGTCGTCAAAAGCCATGCAAGTACCACTTTGAGACTAGTTGTGACTTGCTAATCTTCCAATATGCACAAGAGGGTCTTTAGCCACCCTTATACCCCTTCATCTACTACATGTATCAACACCTGTTGGTATTTTCTCAATGATTGAGTCAAGTTACATGGTGTCTCCACATTCAATAGGTTCATCCCTGTATGCAGAATTTCTCTCACAAATTACATTGCATTTTATCGAAACTGTTTTTGTTGAATGATGTTGAATGCCAGTGTCTTCTGAGGGGCTCTATGGATAGGTCACCGATATGTATCTCCAACATATATGCCTATATTTTCTCCACCATGAGTGACAATATTGATGTGCATGTATGACGTGGCTCAACACCAACGAGGATTTGTGGCTCCAAATTAAGCATGTTCACAGTGCATTACCATTTTTTCTACACCCACAACAAGGCTGATGCAGATATGGAAAATTGCATGCAATATGTCCCACTTTAGTACACACTCTAGTCGAGGGCAACTTGCATCATTCCTCAACAACTAATTATCTTGATTCTAATTCTAATTTTGATCTTGATTCTGGCCCTAGTTTCTTCTTCCTCCCAAGTCTAATGTGAATAGATTCTTTTCAAATCTCTTAGTGAGCATAGATAATGCACGATAGTCCTTTGTATGGTGAGTGTTAACTCTAAAAAAATCACAATATACTACTATTGCATTTCTACTAAACTTATGTAGTAGGAATCAATGATGCAGATCATGCCCCAGGTTCTTGCATATCTCACAAATTCCTATGTTGTCTTTACCTTACACACTTCCCAAGAATGGATTAGCTATTATTGTGGAATATCTATGATTAATGGGGAAATCATTCCAAAAATGGCCTTCATTCTTGCATAATGTGCACCATACCACATCTCTTCCACTCGACTTGGATTTATGTAGCTCTTGAAATATGCTTCATCAACATTATCAATTTGTACTAGAACTATGCTAGTCTTGGAGTTAATCCTTGGATTGAGGATTTTTCCAATCCACTTGTAGAATATAGTCGCATTAAACATCCATCGTTGCATCAATGTTCATTTTTGTAGTAACAATGTGCACATGTAAAGTAACATGCCACCAATAAACCATTCTTTATATTGCACCTCTGAAATATTTTAACCCAATTGACTGATCAAATCCAAGAACCATTGGTCATACTCCCACTTTATACTGAATTTTATTTAACTCTCCAATGATCTATTGTTCCAACTTTGGCTTTTGAAACTCCTTAACAAAGTCTAGCTTTAACTAGATCAGAGTCACACCATGCAATGCTAGAGCATTCTACTTGCATTTCATGTATCATTGCAACATGCTTCCATATATAATTATTTGGAATTCCACTAATTGATTAGAATCCGAGGTTCTCCACACATTCTAAATGGCATCACAAAGTAATCAGTTCTACTCTACATCCTCATCACCCTTGTCGTGGAATAGAGGAAACCGTAGAGATTATTCATTCAACCGAGTTAACATCATTCTATAATGACCTTTAACCAACACAAATCCTTGGGGTCTTGGCTATTGGATCACTATTTTTTCTCTTTTGGAAACACTTATAGCATTAGATAATACTACAAACAAAATTTGACGCCCTTGGGATGTCACACTCACATTGTTCACGACCACTATAGAGAGATTACTTGAACTAGTAATCAACCACACACTTGCACTCTATGCAACAACGATCATGTGTTATTGAGAAGTTTCAAAAGGCATATGTGGTAGGACATAGGATGGATTGGCTTCATTTCCAATTTGGTCTACTTTCTAGGCAATATGGTAATCCATAAGGTTAGAATACTAGAACGACACAAACACAAACTCATCTTTGCATGTCTCTTCCTGGGTCCATCCATTTGCAGCTTCCACAACAACATATGGGTTGGAAAACTAAGGTAGAATCTTGGCACTTTTAGTTTGAGTATCTGCATCCCTTATACCATTATCCAATTGTCACCTCATTTCTTCCAAAGTTCTTTCCTCCATGAACTCTTATTTTATTTATAACAATACACATTCTTGATCTTTACTTTCAGGGTCAACCAAAGCTCCTTTAATTTCTCTTCTCATCCTCTACATCATCTCACATTCCAGATGAAGTTTAGGATCATCACTTCTCATGAACAACTCTTTCATGGTGCAAATAGTTTTCATTTCTTTCCACCACCAATATTCCACGATCTTAACACATCTTTATTGTCACTTTTAACATTCTCTTTCGAATTCCACTACCTTTACCATCACCCATCATTTGATTAGCTTATGACATCAAATCTACCATCATGTCCTCTTATGATACCACTCCTTAACATAGGGATTATGCTTCCATATCTATGGGGCTAAGAAACATACCCCATTCCACCATCAACATATTTATCCACACTAGTATTTCTTCCATCAAACTTCTAGGTGGTCCTTTGTTAAACAATTTAAGTGCCTTGGTCAAAGACTAATGACATTCTACCAAAAATTACAAATCATAGCCTTGTACTACACCTTGTTAGAAATATTTCTAATTTTGACTCGCTAGTTCAGTGGTAGTGAAGTGGAGCTAGTTCTATTTTAGACCATCACTATTATGCATGAATTCCTAAGAAAATCTCACTGCTTGTTCGCTTTTTCTTAATTATGGAATGTTCTTTCCTATATGAGTGTATATCACTCATTCATTGTATTATTCGTTAATTAGCTCATTGGATTACTGTGAATATATTTTCTCATTCTTCCATATTGAATCTCTCATCCTTTTCTTGATAAGCTTTGTCTGTATTTGCTTTAGCTAGGTCTCATGTGCAGGTTTCCATGAAACATTGACATGGTATCAGAGCTGAGCTGCTTGGAGAAAACAAAAATCCAGAGAAGAGGGAAATCATAGTTTTTGTTGAGCTTAATCCGTGTATTTGACAGTGTCGCACCCTCTCCCTGTCGAAAGGTGCGATAGTTAGTCACAAAATTACGAAATTCTGAGTGTCGCAGGCAGTGTCGCACTTTAGCCTTTGCCAGGGTGCGACAATGTCGCTCTGTGTCCTTCCACTAGGGTGTGATAATGTCGCACTGTGGTCTTCCAACAGGGTGTGACAGTGTCACTCTTTGTCCTTCAGACATGGTGCGACACTCTTCAAAAATTGACTTTTTGCAGTAATTTCTCATAATTTTTTACTTGCAAATTGAGGGTTGATTTTCAGGGTTTTCAGAACCAATAAGAGGGATGGATACAAAACCAATTATTTAATCAAATATGGTGATAATTCTCACAATGTACAATTATTTTGAATGGAATATGAAGGCTGAATTCCAACTCAAAAGGAAAGGATTGTACAATTTGATGATGGTGATAGAAACAAAACCTGCATCAACGATTGAGAATACCAGATGGGTGAACCGTAAGGATGAGGCCACATGACTTATTCTTGAATTAATTTCAACTGATTTATGGTTTCATGTTGCCACATGCAAGACTCTAAACGAGATCTGGACCACCTTGGAAGGTCTCTTTGGAAAGTAGGATGAGATGAGAGGTCATATGCTTGTGGTAGAGTTGAATACCTTGGATCCTAAAAGTTTTGATAATATACAAGATTTCTTTACCAAGTTTAAATATTTGATATTGAGCTTGGAATCTTGTGGTGTTGATAAATATAAACAATAAGACCAACTTATTCTAACATTATTGGCTAAGCTAGGACTAGAATATGTTATCTATGTCTCCACTTTCTATTATGGCAGATATCTCTTGGGATCAAAGTGGAAGATGCCTACCATGGAGTAGTTCGTTGATTCTCTCACACACGAGAAGAAAAAAATCATTCAAATGGGTCTAACTAAGGAACACAAAGAACATGCACTCACCATGAAAAATGGAAAAGGGTCATCCAATAAAAAATCCAAATAGAAAGGAAAGGAGCAACAAAGAGAAAAGGAGGGATATTCCAAACCCTTCAATGATTCTTCAGGTTCCAAAGACCCTTCAAATTCCAAAGGAAAGAAGAATAAGGGAAAGCAGTGCACTTATTGCAATAAACCAAATCACGAAGAATCCACATGCATGAAGAAGCAAATCGATCTTATGGAACATGTACTTTAGAAGAACAACCTTGGAAACTCCATTCCCAAAGGAGCCAATAAGAAGAAGTAAGAAGATCATGCTCCTAAGAAAGGTAATCATCATGCTTTGGTTGCAATTAATTCCTCATATGATTCATGGATTATAGATTCTGGTGCATCACATCATATGGTAGCCAAAGAGGAAGTCTTTACTTCATTAAGTTCATGCTCAAGACCCCCATATTCTCACGGGGAATGATACTCCAGTAGCAGTAGCAGGAGAGGGAAGAGTGGAACTCCCTAATGGAAGTTTTGAGAATGTTTTACATGTTACAAAGATTTCTATAAATTTGCTCTCAGTTTATAAGATCACTCAAACATGTAAAAAGGTTGAATTTACATCAGATTCAGTTTCTATACTTGACATGCATGACAATTCCATTATTGCAATTGGTGAGGTAGATCACAAATCAAGGTTGTATAAATTCACTAAGTTTGTTGACCATGACTCCTCTTTACTACTAATGCATATTGATGATAGTAGTAGAGTATGGCATGAGATTTTTGGTCATTTAAACTTTAGGTACATGCAACAACTTTCCAAGCAAGGAATGGTCAAAGGCTTGCCAGAAATTCACTTTTCTGAAGGGGTTTGTGAAGGATGCATACTTGGAAAGCATCCTAAAGAGCCTCCTCTTCCTTGGAGCTTGTTCACAGTGATCTCATGGGTCTATTTCCACATCCATCCATTAGAAAAGTAAGGTATGTCCTTAAATTTATTGATGATTACTCACTCTATACTTGGATTTATTTCTCAGGAAAAAGTATGAAGTCTTTGAGCATCTCAAAGACTTCAAAGCTCTAGTAGAGACATAGACTGGGAATAAGATCAAGATCATTTGTACAGACAATGGGGGGGAGTATATCAACAAAGATGTTCATAATATTTTTCGTGAGGCTGGTATCCAGTTGCATACACTCCACAACATAATGGAGTTGCTGAAAGGAATAACATATCTCTCAAGGAGATGACCAGTTGCATGTTGCATGCACAATATCTTCCTTCCAATATTTTGGCTAAGGAATTTAACTGTGATGTTTACATACATAACAGATCTACTCATAGATTTGTTGAGGACATGACACCTTTTAAGGCTTGGATAGGTGACAAACAAGATGTCACAAACTTCTGCAATTTGGATCTCGTGCATGGGCCCATATTCCTTCTGAAAATATGAAAGCATTAGATCCACATAACACACCTTGCATATTTGTGGGATATATAGATGATGTGAAAGGTTACAGGTTGATAAATCACTCTACATATTGGCTCATCATTGAGCACAATGTTCAGTTTGAGGAGAGTACTTTGCATGTACCACCATTGCAGCATGCAAAGACTCTTGTGCTTCCATTAGTTCCAAACACCAGAGATGATGATTCCACTCACTCGGATGCCCATATTCAGACTTAGAGGATTCTATACATGGAGAAGAGAAGGTAGTAAAACCAGACGAGGAGCCAACATCAGAGCTTCAACAGATTCCCAAGTGGGTACAATATACACTTTAGGTAGCAGGCGACCTTGCAGGGGATCCATTAGATTCCATGAGGGTTTGATCTCAGCAAGAGGAGCCTTCTCATGTATTTTTTGCTTCTAAACCAACGATGCCCATGCATTGCTATATGATTCAATCTTTCGATTTGTAGACCTACAATGAGGTTGTGGGAAATCCATTATGGGAAGCAGCCATGCAGGAGAAGTATGACTCACTTCTAGAGAATCAGACTTGGGATCTGGTTCCACTTCCACCAAGGAGGAAACTCGTTAGATGCAAATGGGTCTATAGGTCCAAGTGAGAAACATATGGTCAGGTGATAAGGTATAAGGAAAGATTAGTTGCAAAAGGATTTCAACATATTCATGGGATAGATTATGATGATACCTTTGCTCCTGTAGCAAAGATAGACTCCATTTGCTTGGTTCTATCCATTGCAACAACCAAAGGATGGGAAGCTCACTAGATGGATGTGAAGAATGCTTTTCTTCACATTGATCTTTCAGAGGAGATCCACATGGAGCAGCCACTAAGGTTCATTCACAACTCATCTTTAATATGCAGATTGAAGAAGTCACTCTATGGCCTCAAGAAGGCACCTAAAGCATGATATGAAAAGATGGATTCTTATCTGCTTTCACATAATTTTGTTAGATGTAAATCTGATTGCAATGTTTACATGTTGAGGACTACTGACTGTTTGATTATTTTAGTACTCTATGTTGATGACGTTTTGATCACTGGTAGCTCTGCTTTAGCCATTGTTGTGGTCAAAGATATTTTGCACGACAGGGTCTCTATGACGAACATGGGTCCACTTCATTTCTTTCTTGGTCTTGATATTAGTCAAGATGCTTCTAGCATCAAACATTATCAGGCTAAGTATGCCAGGGATCTTCTTGATAGATTCCACATGACAGACTGTAAGTTTGCACCTAAACCCTTCTTATCTGGGATCAGACTTGAGGATGGTGGGGATACACCATTAGTGGACATCACTTTTTATCGACAATTGGTGGGGAGTCTTCTATATCTCACCCACACCCATCCAGATATCTCATATGTAGTAGGAGCAGTTTCCAGATACATGAAGGATCCCCATGATCTGCACTGGAAGGCTTCCAAGCGCATTCTCATATATGTTCATGGAAACATCAGTTATGGGATCCACTATGAAACTAGTTGTGCATTGGTTCTCATAGGATTCATAGATTCAAATTGGGATGGCGATGACATAGATCGCAAGTCCACTTCAGGGTACACTCTCAGTTTGGGGTCAGACCCTATTTGTTGGTCAAGTAAGAAGAAACCAACGTTTTCTTTATCTTCCACAGAGGCCGAGTACATAGGAGTAGTCAATTGTGTCATTCAAGCACTTTGGCTTCAACACTTCCTTACTGAGCTTAGTATCCAATTTCACTGTCCGATTGTAATATGGTGTGACAATCAGAGTACAATGAGATTTTGTAGAGATCTACTACAAGGACAACAAACTAAACACATTGAGGTTCACATGGATTTCATTAAAGATTTAGTACATGACATGATCATTGATCTGTAGTTTTGTCCTTCCTCTGAACATACTTCTGACATCTTCACCAAGAAATTCACCGGGATAAAGTTTCAGACTTTACGGGATGGTCTTGGAGTGAAGAACACAGTTTCCTAGCAACTTCCTTTTCTTATTTTGATGCATTGTCTTTTGAGGTTTTTTTTTCCCACGTGGTTTTCCTTCTTTCCTCATTTTTTATTTAGTGTTCATTAGTTGCATTGTACATGAGTACCTAATATGATCTAGTTTCCGGAACTCGTTTTTTATTAGTCCATAGTTATGTTCAGGGGGTGTGTTGGAAATATTTTGAATTTTGACTCACTAGTTCAGTGGTAGTTAATCAGAGCTAGTTCTATTTTAGACCATCACTATTATGCATGAATTCCTAAGAAAAGCTCACAACTTGTTCGCTTTTATTAATCATGGAATGTTCTTTCCTATATGAGTGTATATAACTCATTCATTGTATTATTCATTGATTAGCTCATTGGAGTAGTGTGAATATATTTTCTCATTTTTCTATATTGAATCTCTCATCCTTTTATTGATAAGATTTTTTTGTATTTACTTTAGCTAGGTCTTCTGTGCAGGTTTCCATGAAACAATGACACACCTCTATACCAAAAATCCATTGCCGAGGTCATTTTGTGGTCATTCTGTTGAATCTTTACCAATTTTTTGATAATCCACTCATCTCAGTAGAGTGAACGTCAACACCATTGTTTATTAGCACACCTTTATATCCATTTGGGCAAAGTCATTGGAAATTCCACCCATAATATCTCATGTAGACATTTGAACATTTATTTCTTTTTAAATCTTCCAACATGCTCCACTATGTATGGATTTTCTTGGTAGGCAGATTCATGAATCCTTTGAACCAATTTTGAATCTTGGCCTTCTTCACCCTTTGTTGCTTCTTTAGTACTTTTCATTGGTTAATGTCTCAATAATGGAACAATGTTGTTGGCTCCATGAAAGACCTAGGGTCCATGAAATGTATCCCACACTGGTTTGATGTAGTTTAGTGCATTGACATATTCAACCTTCCAGGAGGAAGAAGGTCTCACCCAAGGCACATATGATAGTTGTCATGAAGAAAAGTGTCAAATATTTTAGTGGGGTTAGTTTTACTTAATAGTGCGTTAATTGCATTCATCTAAGATTAAAAAACTAAAAACATTCAGATTAATAACAAAAACACAGAGAACATACACAAACACACATGCATAACAATGATCCATTGTCTTAATAACATGCATGGTGTTACATAACTTCAATGCAGGGTGATAAACAAATACTCAAAACAACAACAATCCCTTTCCCTTTAATCTCAAACCTCTCTAATTACATTACATGTCTCATATATATAGGTGACTGGAGTGGTTACAAATATTCCAAAAAATTCCAGAGAATCTACTAGTCGTGACCCAATCATACAAACATAGTATAAAAGAGTCTACATCCTAAGGGACATGCATAATTAGCGAAAGTGCCATGAAAGGGTCTTTGATACCAATGCAATGACCAATAGTTCATATACAAATTATCCAACATAAGAAGTCGTGTAACATAACCTAAATTTTCATAAAAAAAAATAGATTTCTTTAGGACCTAGGATCATGGTTTATCAATATTTTAGTTTGAATAAATTTCGCTTTTTTTTTTAGTTTTATTGGTTTAAGTAATCAAATCTTTTTAGGGACTTTTAACATTATTAGATTAGTTTTATTTGTCTTAAATAAATCGAAGGTTTAAATGAAAACCTTTGTAAATTGTTTTGATTTTATTATATAAAACCTTTATTTGTATATTATTTTAATAAGACGTGTTCTTTGTTTGCAGATCTAATCGCGCCTATTCACTTAAATATCAATGACTCACAACGGATTTCAGCCCCCCCCCCCATATGCTCGACCTTTAACCAAAGGGGAGGGGGCCATAAAACTTTACCTGAAGGTTAAGCTTTGTAACATGGCGTTCATTCATCAATTTTGCCCCCCGGGATATGTGGTTAACTTAACCACATCCACCCCCCGAAATTAACACAAGGTATACACGTGTCCAATCATGACTTCAACCGACGAAAAGGTAAACAATTAGTTTATTCATTTTAAAATTAATCTTTCGCTAATCAAACACCAACACATATCTCTTTTCAATGAAAAAAGGGGGTAAAGGTCGAATTATCATTTCATTTTAAATTATCAAAGGGTTTGAGCGTCGGGTTCGCTGTTCCTGCAAAGCTTGCCATCATCATCCTAGTTTGATACCAGTTCCAACCTGCACGGGTAAATATGAATCCTCTTAATATTTAGTCTTCATTTAAAAATGCAATCTTCTCAAACTTTAGAAACCAATAAAAACACAAATATCGTAGAAGAAGACCTAGTCAACAAATATATATTTTTTTCGACCCTATCCTGTCCTTGGACTCCTCTGACCTATACCAAAAAGTAAATTTTTTTCCGAATATGGTTGATCATTACTACGCATGGGGATCTAACCTTGCTAAATTTATGCTACCCCAGTTCTATCAATTCCCAAAATTTGTGGTCTGGTGTGCCAAAAATTATATCCGCTCAAAATGAACTATAATTTCCACTTCTGGGTTTGTTCTTATCCAGATAACCCCTCAATCGATTTCCGAAATGTTGAGATGGCCATTGAATCCATACAGTGAGGCATTAAATGAGCTTATAGAAGCCATGTGTTTCACAGAACTTAAACCCGATGAGAGAGTGGCCCTTCTACAGTCATATCTATGCAAAAAGCTCAACATCCCCAATGAAAGTACTGTCATCCAATCTGAATTATTTCCTTAGAACTTTCGAAAGATTATTACCATGATTTCTAAGATTTTGGGGAAAATGATGATTTAATTGTAGATGAGTTTGGGTTGGGTATCATGGCTTCTATATGTCCAATTACGACCAATCCCATTACCAAATTTATTTTTCCCAATTTCTAGCAGACCAAATTCACTACGAGTTCTTTGAATTTGGATCCCTTCGAAGCTTCAGATATTAGTCATATTTGGTTCACCTCTTCTTGTTTACATAATCTTCCCATTTTATGCATATAGGGTTAAAAATTGAAGATGACCATGGTCACCCTAATTTAGTCATTAACTCGACTCCTATCATTAAGAAGAAACCCCTAAATGCTGGATTTCCTCACTATATTAACCAGTTGATGTCTAAAGGCTACCAAATCATATTGAACAAAAATCCCCATAGAATATTTCCTGAGTGTAAACAAATATTACGGTTGAGTCCAGACATGAAAGTAGGAGATTGGTATATCTTTGAACATTATATTGAAATAAGAGTCTATGGTTTCCAACTACGTCCTTTCCTCTTACTTGTTTTCTTAACTCCTAGGATTTTTTTATCTTGAATATATTAGGCAAAGGTTAAACACATATGAAGTTCATTTTGTGCCAAAGAAACACAAGTTGACTTTCAAATTGAAAAAAAAGGTAGGTCCTTTTATTGTTAATACCAGGGCAACACTGTAGTTTACAACAAATCTTCTTTGAACTATGGGATTTCAACAAGGGGAACCATGGAATTATGACCCTCATGGTGTAATCTCTTCAAAAAATACCTCACATGGGCAAGCTCCTTATCAACACCAACACAAAGCTGAATTAGAGTTATTGGAAAATCAAGATAGTTGGTAAGATGTCTAGAATCTTCTACAGATTCATGGTAAGACATCAGACTAGCATGTTAAGTCTCCATCCATACAAACACCACATTAGTTTGAGAAGATTTACAAAAGGAGTATTTCATAGTCAAATTCAAAGGATTTAGAGACAAAAGAAGGTGGATCAACTAAAAGGTAGAAATTGGATAAATTGAATCAAGAAGAAGATCAATATTTAGAGAAAGAAATACCACCAGTAGATAGAGGTCCTGTCATGACAGTAGAAGTATCAACTTCAACAAAATCCAAAAGTATAGGAGAGCAAAGTGGGATAGAATCATTGACTACAAATCAACCCATTGATTATGTACATCAATTTATGGAAATAAGACACGCAGGTGCAACGATTAATAAGAATATTACTCCTCGGACTTTTGAATATGATGCATCTCAAGCCAAAATGATATCAGTTGTGGATTATGAAAAAGGGAAACTAAACATAGCTGTTATAGAACAAAAAGAGCAAAATCAAGTGATAAATGTTTCCTTTGATCTGAATGCAGTACACCCACTGGACAAATTTTATTTGCACAGACAAAATGAGAAATGATAAACAGAGATGCTCCAATAACAAACCTTAGAATTAAAAAGTTTCAAGCCTTGAATAAAAAACTCAGAACTCAGCTAAAAAATGAAAAATTGGGTAATAGATCAAGGTAGATGAGGATATAGGAATTAGAATAGTGGATAATAGAATTGGGAGCCAATCAGAGAGATGAAGCATCTATACAAGCTTTAATAAATACAAAAGACAAGGAAATTCAATTGTTGAAGAAAAATATCAATATCCCAAGCATTGAACATGTACAGACTCCTGAACTACAAGCTATTTAGGAAAAAAAAGAACAACTGAGAAAAATGGTAAAGATGGGAGAATAGATTGAATTATATGAAAGTCAAATAAAAATATTAAAAGAAGGATCATCTTCTTCAGAAGAAGCCAAATCAGCAGATCCAACAGTTGGATTGTCAAAAGCATTAGCATATCTAAATCTAAAGGGTGTGGAAATAGAAAAACTGAAGAAAACAATCTCAAATCAAAAATAAGAAATCAAGGATAAAGACAAAACTGTTACAAAATATCAAAAGTTGAAAACAAAATTGCAGAATAAAATGGATCAATTGAGTGATAAGTTGTCTCGTAAACCATATTTGATAGGGGCTAAACATGTCATCTGGGTTGAAATCCTAAATGAAGTCACAAAGGTCTGGGATTTGTTCAAAATTACTAATGATGAAATTTTATTAACATATGAGATCGATGAGGTTTTGAAGAAAGCATTTGCTGAATTGGGAACAAGACCTCAGGTTGCTGTCCAAACCATTAGGTTCCTAAATTCAAATTCCAGTGAAGTACTCAAAAGTGAAGGCATTCAAGACACAATTTTTTTTTTTGTCATGGAAGCTGAAAGAAATTTTACTAAAATAATTTTTTTGTAGACAACTAAATATAAATGCATCAATATGAAGAGGGATGTTGATTTCTTCACCAACATATTTGAGAAATTGATAAAGATGGGATTGCCTTCAACTTGGATTGATAAAGGGAAATTATTTCCATTTGAAGAATACATGAGGAATATATTCATAGCCATAGAAAATGAGCCAAAGTTTCTAGGGATGTCTGATAAATTAAGAGGTCGAGTCATTGTATATTTACTTATGGATGATTTTCATTTACTCTCGTTAATCGAAGAATTGTTTCCAAATCCACCTACGTATGAAAAATACACAGATCTTGATATTGCCTACAGACAGATGAAATCTTATGGATATCCTTCAAGCGACACTTAGAAACTTTTTCTCCACCTAATAGGTGGATGAGTCATCAAAGCAATTCAATATAGTCCGCCAATTTTTCAGTTGTTTCCTATTTTTGCGGATCATAAATATTTTTGTAATATAAATACTGAAAAGCAGGATCGAATAACCATTTTTAGTTTCGATCTATCTTGTATAAGTAATCATGAGAACTCAATGTAAAAGAGCTTTTTGGCCTGAGCTTAAGTCTTAATAAAAATATCTGCAAGTTTTGAAGATTCAAACTTTTTGTGTTTCAAATGATGTGATTTTCCTTCTCTGTTATTTCCATATTCTCTATTTCTTCTTAGATGTGTCCACTACCATGAATGTGATGATTTAGTACAACAACTACAATCATAGTACTGCAAAGGTAACATTAAAAGTTTCGGATTTCTTCTAAAATACTATGAGTATAAAAGGAGACCCGTGCTTATATTACATTATTCCTTTTTAAATTCAAATAAGTATTTTTTAAAGTTCAAACTATATTATGGTTTTAAGATACATAAACAAACATCACTGCTTCTTCTGGAAAGTTAAAGTAATATTTATCATAAGATACATTCTTCTAATTTTCAAATTGTTTTTCTTTATATTCTTCTTCCATCTACTAAAATTTAATTGTTTGAAACATGAAATGATTTGCCTTCTCATCTAAATTCTTTAAAATTTAAAGACTAAATATATAGGCCTAAATTAGCAACAAAAACACTCAGTTTTAGGACAAATTGACTAAAAACAAATCAATCAATGGATTCCTTGGCATAGTTTCCTAGCCAGAAACATCTCAAGGGTTACAACAAGAAGGATATATAGTTGAAATCCATATATAATAATAATTATAGATAATTGATAAATAAATGAATGAGATGATTGATATAATGAGCCTTGCAATGGTACACATATATGCATTGACTATTGTTGGTGGGTATTCATCACAAGGGTAGACAAAACCACCTTAAGCTCAATGGTTGTGGATTGAGCCTTAGAAAAATGGTTAAATAATTCAATAATAAAACCCTAGGTCTACTTACATGCACCAAACCATAGATCATATAAGAGATGAAAACCAAAGCATGAAGAAACATTTACTTAATATGAATAGAGGAATTGAAACAATGTAAGTTTTGCATTATCACAATGAAAAGACAAATAATTAGCACCTAGTGGAAGGGATTGTTGAAGTGAAATGCACTCCAAAGCCCCTCCCTGGGATGGGTCCTTTGCTTCCTTGGTGTACTTGTAATTCCAACCCTCGTTGATGAATAAGGTAAAGAAACTAGAAATATGGGATCAAAAGGAAGGGGTCCTCAATATTCTAATGTAATTCCAACAACATAACCTTACAAGTGTGGATGCATGGATGGATGGAGTGACCTCAAGTGATTTATTTATAGTTGTGTATTGGATAACCCCCTTGGCATGGTCTACTTGTTAGTGGTTAAATATGATTGGATCAAATTTAAAAATAACAATTAGGGTTTAACATGGTCCCCATGTTACTAACAACTCATCACAACAATTTGGGTGCATTGATGGGGGTTGAAAACAACGAAAATTAGTGATTTTAAGGGGCAAAACAACTTTGAGGGGGTATTTCTGCATTGTTCGTGCACACATAATGGGGGAAATATCTGAATTGACCACTTTTGGTCAAATTCATGGTTTGACTAAGCTATTTCTGGCATGTTTGAGATCATATGATAGTGGAAAAGGGATGGAAATGAGGGTTCTTCATACCGATAGTGATGTATTCATGTGTAACTATTGAAAATGTCACGAGCGATCAATTTTGAGGTGATAACAGATTAAGTTGTTCATGATTTTTTGTCACAAGGGTGGAAAAAACCCCCTTAAGCTCAATGGTTATGGATTGAGCCATACACAAATGGTTAAATAGTTCAATAGTAAAACCATAGGTCTACTTACATGCATCAAACCCTAGATCACATAGGAGATGGAAACCAAAGCATGAAGAAACGTTTACTTAATTTGAACAAAGGAATTGAAACAATGTAAGTTTTCATTTACCACAATGAAAACACAAATAAATTGCACTTGGTGGATCGGCTTGTTGAAGTCAAATGGGCTCCAAAGTGCCTTATTGGGATGGGTCCTTTCCTTCCTTGGTGGACTTGTAACTCCAACCTTGGTTGATGAATAAGGTGTTGATGGGGCCTAAATACCCTGATTCAACTGCAGGAACCAAACCTGCCACCGAGGCCCAATTAGGCTCTGCAGCGTTTGGAGTGGAATGGTTTTCCAGATCTTGCGATCTGGCCAAATAATCGATGGGCTTTGTGTTTTCTAGTGAAGGCTCTTCCTTCTATTAAGATTGTTCCTTTTTTGTATTTCTCTTGGGTGGGGATGATACGAGAGAGGGAAGCCATTATAAACCAACTTGAAAAATAACAGGACAGAGGTTTTAACTGGAGGGAAGAGGTTGAGCTTGGGATAACCCGCTGCTCAAACATGTAGACAATGATTCTATGCCACAGGGCCTAGTACTAATACACTAAACAAATGAGCATCCAATTACTATCTGAGAAAGAAAAAAAAAATTAACAGAAGAAAACACAGAAGTAATCAAGATCATGGTAAGCAAAATAATTCATCTACCATAACATTCATCACATAACAAAACAACAATTTATTCTCATCATTAAAGTAAAGAACATCAAGACATTGCACGAGATAACTTGACAACAAAATTAATTGCTCTTACTCATTTACTGCATCATTCATGGAACAGGAAAGGAAGTAATTCTTCTCCAACTCCAATCACATACATCTGATAAAAATAACTTGTCTTTGGCCTAGAAGGACTTCTTAATTCATAGCAGTTTCAAAATAATTATCAACAGCCAAAAAAAAAGGGAGTTCTTACAACAACCATCGACCCTTTACTCATCGGTCGATCTCTTTATTTATAATCTAAAATTGAACTGTAATTAACGACTAAATACAATTTAGGCAAATCAAAAATTGCCACGTAGAGTGGTAATCCAATAGTTTCTTTCAACTGTCCACCTGAGACGCCTCTTGAAAAGGGTGGCTTCTTTCATATTTAGACCAGCTGATAAACAGATTTTCACAGGTTTGAGCCCATGGGAACCTGTGTTGTTACATAAGGGCAACATATGCTCCTCTGATGTTTACTGCATGTGCCCGATATTTTACAAAACTGGAGTTCAACAGTTGTAGCATGGCTCGAGCTCGGATCAGATGACCTACGGATTGTTGCACTTGTCCCGGCGTCACGTCAACGATTTTTCTCATTCATTGGCCTATAGCAAGTTTCGTTTGGTGTGTATCTCGAACATGTCGCTTGGGTCGAGAAACTGATCGGGAGCATTGCTCTCAGAGAAACCAGAATCCTTCATTGCATTGGTGATCCAGCTATGATGTTCCTTTTGAGTCTTTTGGCGAGGCCACCGGGTAAGCTTCGTTCGGCTAATCGGGGAATATTCTTTAATATAATCAAGACAAAAAAAACGTTTAATGATCCGAACAACTTGTGATAAGACATAAATAAATATGATAAGACTAATACGTACCTGCATAGCGTGCTAATCTCAGTCATTTAATACTTACTTGATCTCCGTCGCTCCTTGGAATGACCTGTGATGACCTAGTCGAAGCTGCTGCTCCTTTTGATTAAGATGAATCATGTCAGCATGTCATGAAGTGACAAATCAAGTACGGGATTCGTGAGCGACTTAAATCGTCATAGTGATTTTTTGACCTTTGGTGCTGAAAAGAGACATCGAAGGTGAGCATGTGCGCACATACTACCCAGAAGGTCGGACGCCATAAAAGGAAAGTCGTTAAATGCCTCTAGAATCTGTATTACCAAGCGTGTAAAACATCATTCGTTAAATAGCGGGGGGCCTGGGAAAAGATCAGAAGGAATGTACTAGACGTTCTTTGTAACTTCAATCGACGGTGATTACATGCTCTGGATTGCATCCATCAAATAGCTGCGGTGCATCGAGTCCTTAAACACCATTTCACAACGCGCGAGTGCAATATAGACATGCTATGATTTGCTCCTTCATCTTTTCTATAAATTCCAGGAGTTCTGTGGGAAATCTTATGCTTACGCCAAGCTTATATTCTCTGGAATTCCGGTCTAGCAAATTTATCTTGGTGAAGTTTTGTGTGGGCATCCTCCGCCACCCGCGGACGAGCGGGCTGCTATCCTGCTGCGAAATGGGATCTCCTTTGGACATGGGAAAAGGTCCACATGGTAGTCGTAGTGCTAGGTGTGAACCCTAGTGTGCTTGGGATTCCTTTGGGTCAGCTTCTCATATTTTTGAAAGCCCAATAGGAGGTGTAGGTTTTGGCTCAGAAATGGTGTCGGCGTCCTCAATGGAGATTGAAGCTTAAAAGGGTGTGTTTGAGGAAGGTACACTTGTAAACGCGCCTTCTCAAGAGCCGAAACCGTGGAGAAAAGGGAGGCCTAGAAAGGATACGACCAAAAGGGAGGAGACCCGCCTTTCGACTGAGCTAAGCGCATGTCCAGCTGTCGAGGAGCTTGTGGAAATTCCTCGCTTGTTGGAGCCAGTTGGGATTATTGACAGAGGAGACCGAAGCCGAAAGGGTAGGGGAAGAGCACCGGGTCCTTGCGTCGAGAGTTCCGTTCGACAGTTAGAGCGGGCTAAACTTGCGATAGTCGAGCTCTACCAAGAAAACATAGAGCTACGACATCAGTTGGCAGAAAAAGACCAGGGGACAACGTTGTCGCAGGGTCACGCAGGGAGCATGGTTTGGCTTCAGAGGTGACTCCTCGAAGCACAGGATACAATTGTGCAACTATGCGAGGCGCAACGTGCGGCGGAAGAGAGGGACACAGTGTCAGGCGCCATCAATGACCTGGGGAAAAGTTCATATGTGAGAAAGACATGATGGGTGATTCTGCGCCTTACATCCTCTTGGATGTCGCTCTGGACAAAATTTCCCCTTTTGTTCTTTCATTATAAAGGTATTCTTGGTTTTGCGGTTATCGGGTCGGTTGGTCGCGGCATGGATTAGTTGTATGTAATATGAACTCGGCGAGAACCTTTAATATTAAATCTCCGAAGTATTTTGAATGTATTAAGCTTTCTTATGGGCAGTTAATCCATGTTACTTATCACAAATTATTAGTTCGCGCACATTGTTAAACCTTGCAATCGTTACTGTTGTACCAAGGTTTTGTTAATAAGTTTCTTCTTGTGAGATGTTCGATTTTAATTGATGTTCACGCGGCGTTATAAACCCTGGGCCATAAAACTAATTAATTATATAAAAAACAAACATCCGATGGTAGGTAAGCATCTTACTTGGGACTTCTCTCATGTCAACGTATTGGGGTTCAAAGGTCGGCGGTGACACTCTTACCTTTGCGCGACACTTACTATCACGTGTTTCTACCCAAAACTGAATGAATCGGTCTTCGACAAAAACCCTTCCCAAGGTTTTTTCATAGGAAAGAAACATTTCATCAGCCGACGCCGACGAGGGTCGAAAATTTGGCTACTTTGACTCTCCAAACAGTTTTTTCCACCATCATCTTCCGTCGATGCCGAAATTCTCTCGTGAGTCGGAAAAAAATCTGGGTCGTCGATTCCTCGAGTAGTTGTCAAGTATTTTTAGAGTTAAGATGATTTCTCACTGTATGTTCAAGTGAACTTTTAATCAATTAAAATGTGAAACATATAAGAGAAGCGAAGGATCGGTTTCAAGACGAGGCAAAAACGGTCAAAAGTAAACTACAGGGTGGTACCCAAAAGGAAATAGTTGCAGAACTTTTAGGGTGTGTTGAGCACTCAACAAATGGTGATTCATTGGGCGGACGCAGAATCTCTATTCCTCTTCCCTTTCCCTCGAGGTATTACCGAACCTTAGAGCAGATATATCTGACACTTATTTTATTTGTATTGACCAGAGTCATTATTTTTTTATTTATTTTTTATTTATTATTATTATTATTATTGAAAGTATTGTTTTAGGGCTTGACTATTTACTGGGAGGGAATCAGATTTCCCCCTCATATTTTGCAACCGATAAGTACCTACCCCAGTCTTCTGAGCTACCTGGAAAGTTCCAAGCCATAGGTTCTGAAACTTGGAATGTTTCCCTTTGGGTTCATTCACCCTATCCCACTTCAGGACTGAATCTCCTACTTCAAAGTTCTTTTTGTTATCTTTATGTTTATCAAACCATCTTTTCACTATCTGTTGATGAGCCAAGAATTTTGACTTAGCCTTTTCTCTCTCTTCTTCCAGCATGAGCAGAGTGTTGATCCTCTATTGTATGGCCGAAGAGGGTTCCTCATTAGAATATTGGGCCAATTGGAGAGAGGGCAGATGAAGACCGTTTGGGAGGATGGCTTCCTATCCGTAGACCAGAAAGTATGGGGAATTTCCTATGGCTTCTTTGGGTGCGACCCTATCAATCCACAGGGCATTATGCAGTTGATTATGCCAATTTATTTGGTTGTCCATAACTATCTTCTTTAGTATCCTTACTAGGTTCTTGTTGGTCAATTTTGCCACACCGTTTCCCTGAGGGTAATAATTTGCAGAGTACTCTATCATGATTCCTTTGTCCAGAGCAAAATCCATCAATCGGGTAGAAGAGAAGTAAGTTGCATTATCAAATACTAGAACAGAGGGGACACTAAACCTCATGATCAACTGTTGTTCTATAAATTGGATTACTATTTTCTCATTTACGTGAGTTAGAGGAATGACCTCTGCCCATTTTGTAAAATAGTCGGTGGCAGTAAGAATGTACTTGTGTAATTTGGAAGAGCTAGGGGAAATTTCCCTTATGATATCCAACCCCCATTGATCAAAAGGTCTAGAGACCATTACAAGCTGAAGTGGGATCACTACCCTTTTTTCCTTGCCAACGCTCATTTGACAGGTCTTACAATTCCTAGTGTAGGTATGAGCATCTTTGAACAAAGTGGGCCAATAATAGCCGGCTCTCAGAATTTTATGAGCGGTGGTGTTCCCTGCAAAGTGTCCTCCGACGGGGCTGTCATGGAGTTCTGTCAGCACCTTGTCGATGTCTACTCGTTTGAGACATCTCAGTAATACCCCATCATAGTTGATCTGAAAGAGTACCAAATTTATAAGACGATATTGTGTAGATTTCAATCTTAGGGCTCTCCTTTCCTTAGGGTTGAGGTTGTCGGGACAAGCCCCGTGATGCGAAAGATAAGTCAAATCCTTGTACCAGGAGTCTCTTGTTAGGGAGATGTATGCCACTTTGTTGCTCCATAGTGCCATTTCGTTTTCCCATTCAAAATATTCATTTGCTTGATCCTGGGCTTCGACTGCGAGCTTACACAAACCTTGTCCTTTTACTAGTTTGGCAGGTTTTATGTCTAAATCAAATTCCTAGACTACTGCCATCCAGTTCCCTCTCCTTTCCCCCATTTCTTATTGAGTGAACATGGACTGAACCGTAGGGTGCGACACAATCACCTTAGTGTGATTTTTTAGAATGTAGGATCTGAAATGTTTTACCGCCTTGTAGACTGCTTAGGCCTATTTATCTATGGCAGGATAATTAAGCTCGACTCCTTGAAGATTAGTACTCATAAAGGACATTGGGGCCTCGTTGTTGTCATCATATTTTTGGGTCAAAACCACAGCGAGCGATTGGTCGGAGGCGAAAGTATACAAGTTAAAGTCCCTATTGAAATCAGAACTTTGCAGCACCGGGGCTCGGGAGATGGTGGCTTTGATATTGTTGAAAGTGTCTTTCCGTTCATCATTCCACTTGAATTTGGAATCCTTGCGAATCATCTTTTGCAAGGGCTTGATGATTTCGGCGAAGCCGGGAGTGAACTTCCTCACGAAATTGATTTGCCCGAAAAAGGACTGCATGGCCTTCTTGTTATGGGGGAGCGGGAGTTGAGCTATGGCCTTAATACTTTCGGGGTCTATGCGAATCCCTGCTTTGGATATAATATGACCTAACAACTTTCCTTCCTTGACATCGAAGATAGTTTTCTTAGGTTTCAGTGATATACCGTACTTCCTGCATCTCTCGAAAATCTGAGTTAAGTGTTGGATGTGTTCTTTTCTATTCCTCGAATACACCGTTACGTCGTCTAAATAAACTACCACACACTTATTGATGAGTCCCTAGAAAGCCACGTCCATGGCCCTTTGAAAGGTTTCTCCTGCGTTAATTAAGCCGAAGGGCATGCACTTATAAGCGAAGGTTCCCCATTTGGTTCGAAAGGTAGTTTTTAATCGGTCTTCTTCCGAAACCAGCGCTTGGTTGTATCCTAAAAAATAGTCTAGCAAGGAGAAAATCTCGGAGCTTGACACGGTCTATAGGAGTTGTTCCATTGGCGGGATAGGATAATTGTCCTTTTCTGATGTTCTGTTGAGGTTCTAAAAATCTACGCATAGTCGGATTTATCATGACTTCTTCCTCATTGGAACAAGATTTTCTACCCAGGCAAAATGCCTAACTTGGAAAATTATCTTCGCATCTAAAAGTTTCCTCAACTCTTGATACGTGAGAGGTTCCAGGGATGGACGGTACTTTCAAAGCTTCTGTTGGAAAGGCTTCATTTCGGGTTTTAACAGGATAGTGTGTTGAATGATGCGGGTATCATACGTTTTTAAATCATTGTAGGACCATGCGAAAATGTCCCGGTATTGCCTGAATAATCTGAGGTAGGCCTTCCTCTCTTCCTTAGATATATTTTTTCCGAGATTTACATTCTTCGGGTTCTCTAGAGAACCAAGATTCACAGTTTCATGGAGGGGGCAAGAGCTACCAATCTTCACGTTTTTGGGTTCTTTAAAATGATCCTTTAGATCGAACAAAATTTTTAGATTAGCTATCCCCTTGGGGATCGTGTGGGCTTTCAATTTTCCAACATCTTTTCCTGTTCGGGGATTGGTCTCAGTTGTCTACTCTCGGAATGCTTCATCATCTATGGCTAGTTCTTTGAAATTTTCTTGATTGGTCAAGAAGTTTATGATTTGCTCATCTCCTTCAAAGACCTTCCAATTGGAAATATTGTTCGGCATCGACGGTCTATAGAGAAACTCCACAGTAAATCGAGAGGCTTCATAATCTTCTAAAGGCGATAGTTGGGAAGCGGTTGTGGCCAAGGTGTCGGCAAGAACGTTTTTTGTTCTCGGGATCACGGTGATATTGAAAGCATCAAAGCGCTCCATTAGCCTATGCACCTCTTGCTGGTAGTTCCTAAGATGAGGCGAATTGCAATGAATAGTATTCCTTACTTGTCTAACAACGATCTCAAAATCCCCGAAAACCTTCAATTCCTTGATACCCAAATCTATGGCTTTCTTTAACCCTTGTACTAGAGCTTCGTATTCGATGGTATTGTTGGTACATTCAAATTCTAGCCTACAGGACAGGAAATGACGTTTACCCCTCTGATCTATGAGTATGCACCCGACTCCTGACCCTTCTTGTGATTTAAATCCATCAAAATAGAGGGTCCAAATTTACGAATGATATTTTCTCCTTTCTCTTCCCTCGCTCGTGTTCTGTTCTTCAACCTCATCCTACAAAATTCCTAGTGCGGGGCTCTGACAGAAGAGGGTATCTCCTATCGGCATTGGGGATTCTTCTCGAAATATCATTTCAGAGTTTTGAGTAAGTAGAACATTGGACAGGAGAGGAGAAAATTTGCCGAAGTGAGAATCAAAAGAATAGTTTGCCAATATGGGGAAGTCGGTAAAGGCTGGTTCGTTTGGGGTTTCCAGATCAATGACCGTATGTTTCAAATATCTTTCCCTATCGATTCTGATCATGTTCTTGTATCCCTTCAGTGGCAACCAAAGGTGCACCTAGTTGGTACTGAAATATCCGTTCAGCTTTTCAGACCAATCTCGGCTCAGCAATAGTCCATACGCCTCAGGGATGTCCACCACAATGATGTCAACGATCTGCACAAAATTAGGATGCGTCGCTATCCTGATCATCACATATTTGAGCTCTCCCATGACCTTGACCTGGGTTCTGTCTAGTTGTATGACATGTTTATCACTTTTGAGAGGAACAACACCTAATTTATTACATATGACCAAGGACATGACATTAGAGGATGCCCCCGAATCGGCTAGGCAATTGTGAAGATTCTCGTTGAAGACTTCAAATGTCAAAAGGAAGGGTAGCACAAAAGACCTTTCTTTCCTACCTTCCAAGCAGGCGTTCACGATTGGCTTGTTTGTTAAATTTGTCGTGGGGAGAGTCATGTTCTAACTATTGTTGTTGGTCCGGTTTCCTACCAAATTCAAAGCTTGCAATAGGAAGTCCTTCTGTTGAGGAATTCTACATACATCCATAACTGATATATTAGCTTTCAACTTCTTCAAATCTTTGACTACATTATACTCTAGTTTAGGGGAATCTTGGGTGTGGATGCTTATAGGCCTTTTACTGGGGGCGAAAGACATCTTCAGGCCGTTAGGAGTTAACTTACTTTGCGAGGCCCGGGGGGCGTCGACATCTTTCGAGTTGGGTTGGCCCTTGTTACATGTGTTTACTGTCGATACCTATGTGGGTTGTTCTCAGGACTCAAACAGGTCACCTGAACACGCGATCACGTCGGGATCCCATATCAGCATGGTTGTGTCTCGTGGTGGGTCAACTTCTTCCTAGTCTGCACTATTCATGGTCATATTTCTTGACTGTTCGATCAAGGAAACTTCATCCAGAAAATGATTGGCCATTAAATTCATGGCATGGACCCATAGAGGGCACTCTCTCTCTGAGTGGTTTTCTTGGTGATAAGCACAGAAAGAATCAGACACAACATTCCCTAGGTCAATGTTTAAGTTGGTTGTGGGAGGTTCAATTGCTTTGAAAGGTTGATTCCTTTTAAAGAAAGGCTTATAGGGTCTTTGGTCTTGGTTTCCTTCCCCTGCACTCCTTTTCATGTCTATAATCTCATTCGATAGTTTCTTGACCATGCGTTGCAAATCTTCTATATCTCCATTACCTTTGTCATGAGTTTGTTCAGCCGACTTCCCCGACGGTCTGGTCAGAAGGAGTCCTCTTCTAGGGGGGGTTGGCTTTCTTTCCTCTCTAGAGAATCCTGACCTTCTTTACGTCTTTTCATCTGGAATTCTATCGTCTTGGCTTCTTCAAAATTTTCCGCAAGGGTTTGTTTGGCGACTCTTTTAACGAACATGGAAATAGAAGCCGGGAGCGCATTGGCATAAACCTCGATTTTCAATTCTTGAGTTGGCTTCACCATGGGCTGGAATTTATTTAGGATAGTCATGAATCTTTGATTGAAATCTTTGACCCTTTCTTTTGGGGTCATGGTGGCTGCGAACAACTCAACCATCAGGGCTCTCGTATTAGTTTCTTCTGCAATTTTTTCTAAAAAATCCTTTTGGAATTCAGTCCAGTTGGTTATGGATCCTACCGGCAAATGAAAATACCATGTGGAAGCCGAATTTTCAAACATGTATGGGAAAAGTCTGCATACTACGTCTTCATGTTGAACATTCATAAGTCTGATCGCGAGTATGAATTTCTTGATGTGATCTTTGGGCAAACCTAAAGTTTCAGGATCATATTTGGGCAGCAACTTTTCCAGGTGTCGGGGAAGATTATGTACTTGTCCTAGGATGGAGACAACGTCTCCGGCCAACCAAGGTTGGTTGTCTTGAAGTGGAACTTATCTTTCTTCCCCATGACTGTTGTTCCCTTCCATATCTTCAGAGTCAGAGTCAAATTCTTCTTCTTCTGAAAAGTCGTTATGTTCGGAGATGTCACCGGCTGGCATCTCGGGTATTAGATCAAGAGGCTCTTGAATTTCGGTAATCGTGAAATCTATTAAGTCTTCGACAGAGTGTACAAAAAATTCGTTGGGAGTGTTGACTACTAATCTGCTTTGTTCTTTTCTTCGGGGAAGGATGGGGGTGAAGGGAAACACGCCAATTTTACATGAATAGGCTCTGGTAATTCTGCTGAATTGATTCACTTCCTCGTGAGGGAGGGCGTAAGGTATTTCAGGGTGAAAAGGTCCTTCCTCGGAATTGGGTGAGTTATCAACTTCGGGAGTACTCATTAATCGTGGGTTGTCTTTCGCATGACTAGCCATGCACGTGGGATGTTACGAATCTGTAGGATGTTTGAAATATCATCTAACTTATATACTCAACCATTCATTGTGTCCCTCCTTCTAGCACCAGTTCTGTTGATGGGGCGTAAATGCCCTGATTCAACAGCAGGAACCAAACCCTCCACTGAGGCCCAATTAGACTATGCATCATTTGGAGTGGAATGGTTCTACAGATCTTGTGATCTGGCCAAATTATCGATGGGCTTTGTGTTTTCTGGTGAAGGCTCTTCCTTCTGTTAGGACATTTCCTTTTTTGTATTTCTCTTGGGTGGGGCTGATACAAGAGAGGCAAGCCGGTATAAACCAACTTGAAAAATAACAGGACAGAGGTTTTAACTAGAGGGAAGAGGTCGAGCTTGGGATAACCCGCTGCTCAAACATGCAAACAATGATTCTATGCCGCAGGGCCTAATACTAATACATTAACCAAATGAGCATCCAATTACTATCTGAGAAAGAAAAAAGAACTAATTTAACAGAAGAAAACACATAAGTAATCAAGATCCTGGTAAGCAAAATAATTCATTTACCATAACATTCATCAGATAACAACACAATGATTTATTCTCATCATTAAAGCAAAGAACACCAAGACATTGCACCAGATAACCTGACAACAGAATTAATTGCTCTTACTCATTTATTTCATCATTCATGGAACATGAAAGGAATTAATTCTTCTCCAACTCCAATCACATACATCTGATAAAAATAGCTTGTCTTTTGCCCAGAAGGACTTCTCAATTCACAGTAGTTTCAAAATTATTATCAACAGCCAAAAAAAAAGGGAGTTCTTAGAACAACCACCGACCCTTTAGTCATCGGTTGAAGTCTTTATTTATAATCTAAAAATCAACTGTAATTAACGGCTAAATACAATTTAGGCAAAAGGGTGGCTTCTTTCATATTCAGACCAACTGATAAACATATTTTCAAAGGTTTGAGCCCATGGGAACCTGTGTTGTTCCATAGGGGAAACATATGCTCCTCTGATGTCTACTGCATGTGCTCAATATTTTACCAAACTAGAGTTCAACATTTGTATCATGGCTCGAGCTCGAATCGGATGACCTACGGATTGTTGCACTTGTCCCGGCGTCGCGTCGACGATTTTGCTCATTCATCGGCCTATAGCAAGTTTCGTTTGGTGTGTATATTGAACATGTCGCATGGGTCGAGAAATTGATTGGGAGCGCTGCTCTCAGAGAAACTAGAATCCTTCATTGCGTCGGTGATCCAACTACGGTGTTCCTTTTGAGTCTTTCGGCGAGGCCACTGGGTAAGCTTCATTCGACTAATCGGGGAATATTCTTTCCTATAATCAAGACAAAAAAATGTTTAATGATCCGAACAACTTGTGATAAGACATAAATAAATATGATAAGACTAATACGTACCTGCATAGCGCACTAATCTCAGTTATTTAATACTTACTTGATCTCCGTCGCTCCTTCGAATGACCTGTGATGACCTAACCGAAGCCGCCGCTCCTTTTGATTAAGATGAATCATGTCAGCGTGTCATGAAGTGGCAAATCAAGTATGGGATTCGTGAGCGACTTAAATCGTCATAGTGATTTTTTGACCTTTGGTGCTGAAAAGAGACATCGAAGGTGAGCACGTGCGCGCATACTACCCAAAAGGTCGGATGCCATAAAAGGAAAGCCATTAAATGCCTCCAGAATCCGTATTACCAAGCGTGTAAAACATCATTCATTAAATAGTGGGGGGCCTGGAAAAGGATCAGAAGGAATGTACCAGACGTTCTCTGTAGCTTCGATCGGCGACAATTACATGTTATGGATTATATCCGTCAAATAGTTGTGGTGCGTCGAGTTATTAAACACCATGTCACAATGCGCGAGTGCGGTACAAACATGCTATGATTTGCTCCTTCATATTTTCTATAAATTCCGGGAGTTTTGTGGGAAATCCTATGCTTACACTGAGCTTATATTCTCTGGAATTCCAATCTGGAAAATTTATCTTGGTGAAGTTCTGCGCGGGCATCCTTCATCACTCACGGATGAGCGGGCTACTATCCTGCTGTGAAATGGGATCTTCTCTGGACATGGGACAGGTCCACGGGGTAGTCATAGTGCTAGGTGTGAACCCCATTGTGCTTGCGATTCCTTTAGGTCATCTTCTCATATTTTTGAAAGCCCAATAGGAGGTGGAGATTTTGGCTCAGAAATGGTGTCGGTGTCCTCAACGGAGATTGAAGATGAAAAGGGTGTGTCTGAGGAATTTACACTTGTAAACGCGCCTTCTCAAGAGTTGAAACCACGGAGAAAAGGGAGGCCTAGAAAGGATATGACCTGAAGGGAGGAGACCCGCCTTTAGACTGAGATGAGTGCATGTCCAACTGTCGAGGAGCATGTGGAACTTCCTCGCTTGTCAGAGCCAGTTGGGATTATCGATGGAGGAGAAGGGAGTCGAAAGGGTGGGGGAAGAGAAACGGGTCCTTGTGTCGAGAGTTTTGTTCGACAGTTAGAGCGAGCTAAAATTGCAATAGCCGAGCTCTACCAAGAAAACAGAGAGCTACGATATCAGTTGGTGTCAAAAGACCTGGGGACAACGTCATCGCAGGGTCACGTAGGGAGCATGGTTTGAATTCAGAGGTTACTCCGCGAAGCCCAGGATACAATTGTGCAACTACACGAGGCGCAACATGCGGCGAAAGAGAGGGACACAGTGGCAGGTACCGGCAATTACCTGGGGAAAAGTTCGTATGTGAGAAAGACATCATGGGTGATTCTGCGCCTTACATCCTCATGGGTGTCGCCCTGGACAAAATTTCCCCTTTTGTTCTTTCGTTGTAAAGGTATTCTTGGTTTTGCGGTTACCAGGCTGGTTGGTGGCGACGTGGCTTAGTTGTATGTAATATGAACTCGGTGGGAACCTTTAATATTAAATCTCGGAAGTATTTTGAATGTATTAAGCTTTCTTATGGGCAGTTAATCCATGTTCCTTATCATAAATTATTAGTTCGCGCACATTATTAAATCTCGCAATCGTTACTGTTGTACCAAGGTTTTGTTAATAAGTTTCTTCTTGTGAGATGTCCGATTTTAATTGATGTTCATGCGACGTTATAAACCTTGGGCCATAAAACTAATTAATTATATAAAAAACAAACATCCGATGGTAGGTAAGCATCTTACTCGGGACTTCTCTCATGTCAACGTATCGGGGTTCAAAGGTTGGCGGTGACACTCTTACCTTTGCGCGACACTTACTATCACATGTTTCTACCCAAAACTAAAAGAATCGGTCTTCGACAAAAACCCTTCCCAAGGTTTGTTCATAGGAAAGAAACATTTCATCAGCCAATGCCGATGAGGGTCGGTATTCGGCTAATTTGACTCTCCAAACTGTCTTCGCCACCATCATCTTCCGTCGATGCCTAAATTCTCCTGTGAGTCGGGAAAAAATCTGGGTCGTTGATTCCTCGAGTAGTTGTCAAGTATTTTTAGAGTTAAGAGAAGCGTAGGATCGGTTTCAAGCCGAGGCGAAAATGGTCCAAAGTAAACTATAGGGTGGTACCCAAAAGGAAATAGTTGCATAACTTTTAGGGTGTGTTGAGCACTCAACATAAGGAAAAGGAGATAGAAATATGATATCAAGAGGAATGGGTCCTCGAGATTCTAATGTTATTTCGATAATATAACCTTAATTGTGTGGATGGATGGATGGATTGAACTCAAGTGATTTATTTATAGTTGTGTAGTTGATAACCCACTTGACATGGTCCTCCTTATCGGTGGTTGAAGATGATTGGATCAAAGTTAAAAAAAAAAAACAATTAAGGTTTAACATGATCCACATATAACGAACATCCCATCACAATAGTTCAGGTGTATTTGTTAGGGACTTAACCCATCACATAGATAGAATAATATATTTTCCATGTAATAAAGGCCGACATTAGTTAGTAAAGCCTATTTAATAAATGTGAACAAGTCAAACCTAATAGAAGTTTTCTCTTCTAGAAAGATCTTCCTCTAGAATTTTCTTTAGAAGATATAATTAGTATAAATATGAGTAGGAGGCATGAGAAAAGATTATCTTGAGAATTATTTTAATAGAGCTCCTCTCTACTGGAGGTTGCCCCCTCGAAGAGACAAGTGAATATTGATTTCTTTGAATAGAGGTATTATTTATGGTGTTTCTCTTCTCATATTTTGCTGTTCCATTGATATCTGTTGAATATGCATGTTTATGCATATTATATTACATCTGGTGCCTTACAAGTGGTATCAGAGCACTTTCCTTGGCAGGAATTGTGGGTTAATTTTTTTCCAGGGTAGAGATGTGTTCCGAGATTTTTAAACTACAATGATCTATCATTCAACACATAAATCCATTGCTGGGGAAGTATACATTCAAGAAATACAAGCGACTTTTAGGCTTACATTGTTGGACACCCTTGTTGGTACCCCTTCGAGTGGTAGCGCATTAGAAAATACATGTATATGAACTTGCTCTCCCACGTACCTCTGGTATACTAGGAGCCCCCTAAGTATCATGAAACCAACCCTATATCAACCGATCGACCGCCTGACTGCCATAGTGCCATGGAGAAAAACACTCATGAAGATAGTCTCTAATACCTGGGAAATCAGGTAGTATGGCTAAGGGTATGGTCTAGCCTCCTTAGTTGGTACCTTGAGATATTGGGACGAGTACTACTGTTTGATCCCACATGTATATCATAGAGCTATAACAGAGGGAAAACCCTTGTCTGTAGGAACCCTGAAAACCCTAATCCTTGGGATGGAAACGAAACAAAAAAAGGAACAAACAATATCTATTGTCGTGCAGCCTTGCCTTTTGCATTTTTGTTGCAAAATTACTACACTTTTTTTTTTCTGTTAATAATTTGGACATTTCAATATTGCAATATTATTCATATAAGAGAATAACTCCACAGGAAAAGAGTCTGGGGCCTACCCGCACCCTTATTTGAGACCTATCCCATTAGATTCCTCTTTTTGTACTGATCACTGTGATACCTATCATTTTCACCTTTTTGTTTTCACCCCGTGGATCCATACCCTTCCCGACGCCCTTATTTCCCACTTATCCCATTGGTCTCCTTTTCCTACCCTGATCATAGAGGTATATATCACTTGTCTACTTTTTTTTTTCGCGGACCCACCCCTCATACCCTCATGGCTCCCACCTGCCAAGAAGAAACCAATCATAAATTGAATACTGACATTACTTCACTTTAGGTCCAAGTAAATAGGGACATTCCAACCATTCATGCATAAATGGACCTTATCCAAGAAAGACTTGTGTTGCGCCTCTTTCGTCACCTTGGTGAGCAAATAAGAGGTGCTTGCAAGCTCAGTTGGGTCTGCTGAGCAGGACAGCTGTAGAGGAAAGAGTTAGAGAAATAAAAACAAAACTATGATTAAGAACTAAACTAATAGATACAATAAAAATTAAAATCATGAACATAAGGACATAGAGATAACAAGAACAAAAAGACCCATGTCACCAATGTTTGAGGCTTGATCTATTGATGAAAACAAAGCACCAAGAAGAAAGGGGACTATGAGTCCCTTCTTCATCAAAGGGAAGGCTCTTGGACCCTCACTAGTTGGCTCTTCTTACAACAAAGAAAATGAAAATGGTGATGAAATAACTCCTCACAAATCCACTCAATGGAGAGGTGGATTGTCCAATGTAATGATGCCAATGTGTTCTTGTCAAGGATGGAGTCCTTAAAAACAATATAGGCAGCATAACATTACTTAGAATTCCTTGAGAAAATGAGGTGCATTCATGGCTTTTTATAGCATTGCTTTGGGCTTTTGTTTAACTGCCTTGTAGTGTGAAAAGAGGCCATTTAAGGCATTTTTAGGTCTTTGACCAGCCCACCATTCGGATCCAGCCCAGATTTGGACGTCAAATCGGCTTGGGAGCTGAACCATAAGTGGTTGGGAGGCCGTCCACTTTCATAAATGCGCCGTTTAGCAGGTGCGTGACTTTTTGCGCGAACAGTCGCGCATCATGCGCATATGCGCGATTTACACGTTCCTGTTCCGTGCATGCGCGCGCGCCCAACGTCTGCAAAGCGCTCTTCAATTTTGCACTACTTTGTATAGTTTTTGACCTTTTTTGAATGCTGTGATATTAATTCAGGGCCATGAATGATTTCATTACTGTTTGACGATGCTGAGTTCTTGTAACCATGTGCGGACAAAATTTCAGTGATAACAGATGCCCCCTGATGGATGAGGTTAGGAGCATACGTATAGCCAAAATCCATCAATGTTTCTTCTACTGGGAATGTTTTTGTAAGATAGAGAAATAGTGGGATCGTTCAAAGCGATCTGTTGGAGAAAAGAGGAATCGGTAGGACCTGATCTTCCGTGAGGTGTATAAAATAGAAAACTGTGTACAAACGAGGCGGGCATGCCCCATGCTCGTGTCATGTAACTCTGACTGAAGTGTTGGTGTAGACAATTGCAGCGCCCTTGGGGGCGGTCGTGATGGAGGCAGAAGATAATGCTGTGAATGAACATGCTCTGAATAGTAGGCATTGATCACGGTAAGAAGTAGCAGCGATGATGTGGGCATTGATAGCCCTGCCAAGTTCAGAGGTCTTCGACAAATAAAAGAACTAACTGAAATAGTCGCAAAGTAAGACCCACCGTAACATGAGAAAGTGTTGGCGTCGAATTTTACGGGGGTCAACAACAGCAAGGAGCAAATGGTGTTTCACCCTGTGCCATCCGAGATCTCTCATTGAGTGTAGAATGAGAATCAAGATACTGTCGCCCTTCCAGAAAATGGTGCTGATGTCGACAAAAGGGGACGCGACTCCCATAAGCAAAGGGATTCATGAAATCTACTGAGGTGAGGAAGTGTCAGAGGTACATGGATGAAGTCAAGAAGTGGGAAGACTCAAGACTGCCCTTGGTTGGA